>UYYF01000031.1:0-71593 GCA_900618365.1 Thelazia callipaeda
TTAACTATATAGTGTTGATAAGTGCGTTTTAACTATATAGTGTTGATAAGTGCGTAAGTGGTATTATAGTGAAGAATATTTTTTTAAAACTGTCGTATCATCTTAATTTAATATGTGTCTCCTTTTGGAACAATTATAAAAATAAGAGATTGTTTAACAAAAGTAATATTGTTCATTTGCTAAATAATATTTAAAAAAAATTTTTTTTGCTATCTTTTAGTTTTCTATTTTCTTACTGTTTTTAAAAAACTTTTTTGTTTCAACTTTGCATTACAAGTACTTGAATCTTTAAACATTTTCACCTTTCATGTTAGCACCAAGAAGTTTAAATTAAATAGATAGCTTGATGAGTGTCGTTCTCTTTATGCATGAATTCCCAATTTCTACACTTTGCATTCGGTAGATGAATAGTTCATTACCTAATAATAAACTTACTAACAGGATATGTTCCATCTAACTACACCTTCAATCTATCAAGTACTACTTGTTACTCTACGACCGCTGTTGTTAGTTTACGAACATTTCTCCAAAACTTTTACAACGAATTGAGGAGGTCAAGAAATCTTCCGTACCATTCCCATTCATGAGTTGCAGATTCTAGCATATTTCTGATTCAAGGAACATGCTTATTTTTTCACATTGTCATCTAGAAGTCGGATATTTGATGGTAGTGGCGATGAGTTGAAGTATCAGTAAATTTAATAAAGGTTAATTAACTTTTGCTCAGTTGAATAATCGATAACAATGCCAGTAGTATATAGATTTTCAGGAGGTTCTGAAATCTTTTTTTTTAATAATTTACTATGAAGTGGGGAGATGGTAGCAGTGAGGCGTAGAATTAATGGTTGTGTAAAAATGGTCGCAACAAGTATTGTAGGAAAGATGGATTGTTAAAATTGTGATAGAAGGAGTAATTGTAGCTCCAACAACCATGCATTTCCATCGACATAGGAAGTCTCTGCACACTGAACACTCTTGTAGACCTCTTCTGTTGAAGAGGCGTGATGCATGTGTGGCGTTGGTGAGGTAAGTGCAGTCTGTGCTGATTCTGAGGGAAAAATTTCTATTTTTCCACGTCTTAAGCCGAGTTCGGTGTCGGGTTTTAGGTAGTTTATTAGATTAAACGGAGAAAAACAAAAGTGTTTTCTTCTCCATCACTCAGTCTGTGCTCAGTTAGCCGTTACCTACCAAATCAACTTTATTTGTGGCGTCATTTGTGAAAAATTGCATAATTTTACAGCTGTATTGAATGAAGCTGTAATTTCCTTTGTGTATAGTTATAATAAAGGTTTTAGCAGTGCTTAAACTTGGTACGAAATTTACATTTTTAAATTGTAAATCGCAGAGTTTTGAAATGCCATTAATTCATTGGCATGAAGAACGAATGAGTAGTAAATGTGATTAATTTTTAATGCAGATTGATATCGATAGTTAGTACTTTCACATATTTAAATTTGTGCATAAATACTAAACATCATGTTTGCTTGATAGAAATTAATCCGATAGTAGTACTATTCAAAAGTTCCTGAATTTTCAAATTCGAGAGATTGTATGAAAGGTTAATAATCATTTTTTGAGCAGTACTTATTTACTGTCTAAATTTGCTCACTTTTGCTGGTACTTCATGAATAAATCAGTGATTGTTCGATATAGATAGCTTGTTTCAAAACATCTGTTGATGTGCAAACATTGTTTTACGGGGATTGATTTTGGTATTAGCTCAGAATATGAAGCCAGTAAATTCTCACTAACATTTGCTTAAGTAGTGTATGTAATTTATTTGTGAATATTCTCATAACTTTCAAATGTTTGAGGCAAATAGTTCGGACACATATAACCAGGTAATTGCAAATTGATGATTTTTTAGCAAACCCTTAAAGTTGTTTTTGAAGAAAAATATTTTTCGAGTTTTATAATAGTTTCAACCAGCAAATATTTTCATTTAATTTGTACTTTACAAAACTCGAAGTCATGTTCTCATATGTATAGCAAAATTTGAGTAACTTAAGTCTTTTTCGATGAGGCATCATCATCATCCATCTTGCAAAATGCTTTTTATAAATTTCGAGTGTCAGGGAGGTTACTTTTAATAAACTGGTTTTATTGTTCTTTTCCATTCATAAAAATATATCTCAGTAGCTCAATCTTCTTGTGTCTTTTCCATTCCTCTATTAAGTGAGCAAACATGATGCTGTTCAAAATTCATTCACAAATTTAAATACCTGAAAGCGAAATTTTCAAAAGGCTGCCAATTTGATTGAAAATAACTTTTCATAACGAACTGTTTGATAGACAGTGTGAGTTTGAACTTTCTACATACGAAAGTTCTGAGAAATCAGAGTTTGTTTGATTTCTTCCTTTGCAGTGAACCTTTCTTACAATATCATATGCTTATCGAATATTAGGATTTGTAATTGAATTGCAGAGACTTTATTACTACGAAAATGCACGATTTCATTACAGGTTTATCATGTTTCTCCATGATTAGTAAATTCATTTTCAGCATAAAAGAAAAACAAGCATATAACCTTAATTGGTATCATTGAAAATCGCATTTGCTTAATGATTAAATAAAATGAATGAATGCGAAAATGAGCGTTGCTATTAATTAACAACTTTACTATTCCGAGTTTGTGCAAGAAATCAATGGTAGTTTGGATAATAAGCAGAAAGTATTACGAGCTCATTCATAACTTTACTCGATTTCACTATTGAATTCCGTTTGAATACGAGCATTTCCGCAAGGTGTCATGTGGAATTATATTCAAAGCAGAGTTGCTCATCATGGGGCGAAAATGATTGTGAGGGAAAATCAAGTTTTGTTGCAAAATTTCTGGTTTGATTTGAGAGGTGATGGTGATTTAGAAATGAATTCTGTTAGGGATAATGCATTCACAAGGAAAAATTTTTTCTTATTAGAAGAAAAGTTAGTTACTCTTCGCAATCGAATAATTTAGGTGGAAATGCAATGCATGAAGAATACTAAAACGAATACATCTATAAATGTCGAAATGGATAACCGTAAAATTTAACTCTCTGCCAAATCTCCTTAAAATAGAAAGCTAGATTACCTTTTATCAAGAATGATGGGTTTAATAAAGTAATGTTTGGCTAATTCTAAATTAGTCGTGCAGCAACTAGTTTGGAGGGATGGAAAAGGAAGTAAATGATTTCACTTACATTATTTATTTGAATAAATAAAAGGAAGCCAATTATAGTTCATATCTAGAAGACGGTAGAGAACTATAGTATTATTTGCAGTACCTTAAACTGAGTGTTTTTTAAACTTAAAACTTGAATAATTTTATATTGCAACAGCATTGTAATGTTTTGATTCCACTGTTAAATGTCTGAAATAAAATGAATTTTTTCAATCTAAACCCTCTTTAGCGATACAATAAAAAACATTTATTTATTTATTTGCTGACTGCTTAAAATTAATCATAGAGACAGAAAAAAGTGATAACAGGACAAATTTAGAATAACTTGACCGAGTTTAACATTGTATTTATTTTGGTATGTCAAACGTGTCAAAATCAGTTATTTAAAAAAAGTGTTATAATGCAAAACGATCAGCCAAAGGTATAGATAAATATCCTTGATGGACTAGGTATAATTATTTGTTAATAAAGAGAATAAACAATAAATTGAGCAAATAAGGGAATGAAGAGATCAAAATTTGAGGAATTTGTTATAATGCATTATTATTCATGAATTTTTGCAGTTTCCACACTAGAAGAAAAATAAATATTTTCAAAATTTATATAATAAATGAAAATTTCATTATTTTGAATGCAAAACAAAATATGAAACTTTGCTTAATAAGTACTTTCCAGCAATTTTTAGGATCAGAAATACCTATCGTATTGGAAAGATCAAAGCTTTTTTTTTCATTCTAAACTTCGATAAATTTATGAAACTTTCTCTGAGTCCTTCAACTTCTATTTACGTAAAGATTGCAAATTGCTCCTTGAAAAGTTCCATTCACTTTCAACGTTTTCAAATTTAAAACAACCTCACTTTATGTGATTCTGTAGGATATATTTCAAAAGTTCTTGTCGATTGCTGCGCAAGATTTGTTTTCTCAAATACTTTCTACCAATACTGACTAACAATGCAAATAACTTGAAAGTTTGCTGGAATAAAGCTTAAATTCGTCCTTAGAAGTTAAACATTCTGAAGTTAAAAATATTGATAATTTAGCAACAATATAGTCGCATCATTTTCACATCGATAAAATTAATAATTCAACGAAAGGTTGAATACATTTTTGTAACATTCGGTATGAAATTACTGCTCAACTAGCTAACTACTCGTGTTTAGTTTTGCCTAGTTCCATCAATTGCAACTGCTTTAACAAAATAAAAAGTTGCTATTTAAAAACGTTCATTTTAGTTGCTCGAGTATTTTACATTGATAAGCTATAAACAAAATTTGTGCTGGACATTGTTGTACGAATATTCACAAAATTTTTTTCATACCATGAAGCCTGTTTCATATCCTGTTTTAATTGACATATTGCATTGATATACAAATATCTATCACAAGAGTTGAGTATTAGTTGAGATGTTTTAGAATTAAGTGTAACATTAATTAATAACATATTAAAGTGTCGTCTTTATTGCTATCTCAAAAACGATTTCATCTTCTATCAGACGTATAAAAGTTTTAACAATATTGGGAATCGAAATGACAAAGTATACTACCAGTACGTCAATAATTAACTTTGACATTAAAAAATAATAAATCAGATAGATGTGAGAACTGAAAGTGTAATAGAATGCTAATGTTTGCATCTCTATTCTAAACTGTAATAAAATCGGCGGTAATAATATGCAATGTAGATTTTTTGGATAAATTTTTCTCAAGGCTGTATTTTTTTTATAAGTTCTACTTTATCTTCATTAAGTACTTGTGCAGTTTAATTCTTACTTAATTTTTAATGCTTCATTTTATAATAAGCAGTAGAGGTTAAAAATTAGAAGACAGATAAGACACACGATGTTCACGATATTGCACATGGTAAATACGGATGATTTTATTTGACCGAGAAAATAAAAGATGTAGTTTCACTTTTATTTTACGGCTATTACGTTTACTTTTCTTTTTAGTAGTGAACATGAGTTTTAAATACCGTTGAATAATTGTATAATGAATTTCTATGCATAATATATAACGCGCTTTCAAAATTACTTATATTTGACTAGTGAATTGTAATGGCTTTTTTGCATTCTAAATTGTTACTATACTATTTACCCACATTAAAGTAGAAGTGAAAATTTTGATCGTTTTTTGGAATTCATACTATGCAGATGTTGAGAAAAAGTTTACAGGGATGCTTTCAAAACCAAATGTAGTTTTGAAGTTGGAAAGTTATTATTTGTAGTGGCTGCCTTCTGGCAAAATAAAGCACAGTAGTACGTTACATGTAGGATGCAACTAAAAATGGGTGAGACAATGAATATTTATGCATATAAGCTGATTATGGTTTGAAATCTCGCACAGAGAGGAAATTACGTGCCACTACAAGTAGGATTATGTCTAGGAGAGTTCAAATTATACAACATATCACAAAAATTTATTATTAATTTCACTCACTGAAAAAGTTTCATTATTTGTTTGTTTCGATGTTGTCTAGGATATAATGAGCGTAATTAGGCTTAAAACTTTTTCTGGTCTTTCATGTCATTATTGCTCGAATTACTTGGAAATTGGGAATTACTCAAGATTATTAATTGATTGATTGAAAAGTTGTCAGAGGATTACCTTTCCTCGTATGTGCTTGTTTTGCGAAAAGTAGTTAGTGGAGGATTGGAAACTTTTGTGAAGAAAAAGCCAGGGATGTCTGCATGAACTTTTTTTTAATCGCCAACAGCATTACGGATGTATATGTCATTCAAGAGTGATTAACCACTCCTTTTTTAATTATCATTATTGAAAATGATAAAAACGGAAATTCGCGACTTTTGTTTAAAAATAGTAATAAAAATAGTAAACCTTCTCTCATTTGCATTTAACGTTTCGGTCCAAACTAACTAATTAGGTTGATTTTCACATTTTATGCTGTCTGTTGCATCAAATAACCACTATGTATATTCTTATAATTTAAAATTATGCCACTCCAAATAGCATGTTTTTCTGATTGATTGTGTGTAATAACAAAAACAATGGTTGATTCATCATTACAATTCTAATAAAACTAAAATAAATAAATACTTTTAGTCATAAGCTGATATATGTATTGCAAAAATAAAAGCACTTACCTTCTTTTGTTTCCTTGTTTGTCTTTATTTTACTTCATGAGCATGATGATTTTTCTATTACTGGTAATTTTGTTTCTTTCTTTTTTTTGAAATGTGAAAGCATAGATGAATATTATTTGTCATATATTTTTGATAATTTGACATGTCCATGTGAAGTTTTTTAAGACAGCAGCGCAGTCCTTGCTATGAACAATTGGTTCGTTTTTATAGCAAACAATACTTTGCATTTGAGAACAGAAGACAAGAAAATGGAAGATGATAAGACATCAGCGGAGTAGGATTTGAACTGAGCACAAATTTTCATCCTGAAAGTTTCTTAAAATCGTGACTAATGCATCAGTTTAGATGTAGGAATGAAGTAATAAAAAATTAATGATTTCTCTTTTCCTGATTTTTCAACATTTTTGAGCTTTGCAATTTTTAATTTTAGTTTTGTGGATTTCAAGGATATGAAGATTAAATATAATATAAGTTTAGTAAAATTATTCTTAAGCATTATAAAACCAAGTAAAAATTGGAATACAACTTGCGATTTGCTATATGAGATTAACGATCAAATATGACTTATGCCTGTCGTATTCCGCAATTTATACAATCTTTTCGGGTTGAACTGAAATTAATTTTCCAATCTTCAAAACTTTTATTTGTAAGCGCTTCGAGTATAGCAGTTGAAATCTATTTGATAATGCAAGTTTTGATGCACATACATTTTTCATCTCTTTTTCAATTGCAATTATCCATAATTGTTTTTTATCAAAATAGATGTACAACTTTAGTTTGAGTTTCATGGTTTTCTTCTAACATGAAAATCGAAATTTGTTGAGGTTAATTTTGACAAACATTTGCGCAAAGGGAGATTGAAATTTTTCTTGTAAAGTGTTTATTTGATTTTCCAATTTGGAAAACTGCATTAATTTCAACTGAAAACAGTGACGAGGTACTTCATAAAATGATATACAGGTGAAAGGATAATCGTGGAAGGGCGGGAGGTTGGGAGAATGGAAATACGTATATAATTGAGACGAGATGATTGTTGGTCATCAGAGGTTATTTGATTTCATCAATACAATCGTTGTTTTCTGTTGTCAGAAGAAAATTCCTCATGATTACTTTTTTTCAGAGTCGTTATCCATCAATGGATCTTGATCGCAAGTATGAGCATTCCGTCGGTGCTTTTCACGTTGAATACTATGATGAGTATGGTTAGTTAGTTGTACTTTTTTCCTTCAGTATTCTTTAATTCATTAACAAAGAAGCATATTTACTAAAGGAAGTCTTCCTGGTAAAGTAACGAGTAAATGATAATTCTCAATGTTAATTCAAGATACTTTCAAGAATAACTTTTATTTAAAAAAAAAAAAAAGAAAAATTACCATATTGATCACACAGACATGACTCGAGGGATATTGTTTAGGATAAAAAGAAGCTTAAATACTTGATCGATTCAAAATCTCACTTTTTAAGCTACCGGAAAGTCAAAAGCAATGTAGTCAAGAAAATGCAATAGTTTTGCAATTTCTCTTTTAATATCATTTTTTAATGAATTTTGGCGGTGTTTAAGCGTATGAATTCACGTCTATCAAGTATATTTTTGTAAGCAATGAGCAAATTTTTTACAGTCTTTAAATGTCTTCTTAATGTACTTTAGCAAAGAGTTTTCAACCAAACGCTATGATGAAAATGGTGCAAAAGCAAATATTTTTCTTGTGATATTTAGAGTAAATCAATTAAGCAGCATAACATCTCATTTATCATCAGTTTTTAAGGTGAAAATTCTGTTTTTCCGAGATATTTTTGAACTAAGTTTTTTAGAGTCGGCAATAATTCTCGGTTTGTTATTGTCAAGAAATAATAATCAAATTTCATTTTAATAATGAGGTATTTAAACGACATTACAAAAGCAAGTAAATTTGTGTTACTTGATTTGTTAGATATTTTCAAAGTTTTTTTCAACGTCTTTGTTGGCAGTTTTCAAGAAAGCAGTCTAATTAACCAAATGTTACGCTCTCATTTAGCGGTTTGCTGGAACTCGAATTGAAAATCACATAAAATGTGTATTTCCAATTTAAGCAGCATTATATGACTTCAGATTAGCTCATTTCTGACCATCTATAACGAGTATCAAGTGACATTTCAGGCCGGTCAGTTGGAAAAGCAGAAAAAGTTCAGCCCTTCCCGAACCAGAAACTTCGAGACTGTTTGGATCATCGCTTACGGCAACGTGGCCTCATCCCATCAATGGTACTTCTTTTTGTAGAAAATTCCCGAACGCCACTTCCAGACAATTGTGACGCCAGTTTCCTAAGTGGTCAACGCATTGTTGCACGAGGTGATTTTACGTGAATATAAAAACTTTTAAAATGCACATTACTTTTAAAGATGAAATTTTCTGCCTAATAAATTTACCAGCCAATAAAGTGGACTTTCATCTTTTCGCGTGAAATATTGAGTCCAAATATTTTTCTGTGAGAGTTGGCTAATGATTATTCTAATTTTGGTTTTTATTTGCTCCAAATGATAAAGTAAAGAATTATTATAATATTTAGCCCTGAACTTTGACTCTTGAAATGCTACATTCATAGAAATGAAAGTCAATGCAATTTGCAGAAAATTACATAATTTGTGAATTTTAATTCCTTTGAAGAAGTAAATTAGATGTATTATATATTGTACTTTTTACTGGAGGTCATCTACCAAACCTATTATGGGTAGTAATTACCGGATGTTTTGGCAGGCAATTGTAACAAAAGCTAATTGAAACTTTTGGTTTGATCATAAGTCATTTTCTTTTTTTACATCCCTCAAACTGAAAGAAACTTCTTTCAAACTGATTTTTTTTATTATTTGGTTTTTTAATGTTTTCTTTTACTGCTGTCGTACTTTCTCTGTTCATTATCATTGTGAGTATATTTTTAATCTAATTTTTTAGAATTTTTTCAAAGAGTATCTTTAGTTTGATCTTTTTCATTATAATTAACCAAATAATCTAAATTTCAAATCATAATTGACTTTTTTCTTTTTTTAAAAGATCTCCAATTATTGATGCTAGAATTCTGTGTATTTAATAACTTTTGATTACTTCAAATTTTTATTTACTTGCATTTCTACCTTTTGCAGAAAGCTATTAGGCACTAATTTGCCATATTTCTAACGCAACCTGTATATTTCTTCCACATTATGAGCTGATTTTTGTGCTAAGATACTAGCTAACCTCATTATAATTGTTATTTAACAAATCTACATCAAAACTATTTCAGAAAGTAGTTGAAAGAGCCATAAAAATGAAAGTATTAGCTACCTAACTTTAGTGCTGCTACAGAGTTCTGAGAAAAATAATCATTAAAATTCGTTAGGAAATTAAATTGCTGTTTACTGAGCATTCAGTCGAGCGAAAAATTGTAAACATTGAATTGTAAATAATTTTTTAATATTAATAATGGTAACGATGGCAGTACTAAAATAAAATAACAATTGCTGAAATCGATTAAACACTGCAAAGAAAAAGCCATTTGGTGAAGACAATTTTGATAAGATAAATCATAGATGTAATATCAACACACAAAACATGGCTTATACATTAGTTTATTGTTTTTAATTTTATATCAGCTCTTTATCTTTTATGTGTGCCACGGGACAGATATTCTTGATCAAATAAAGCGTTCTCTGACAAAACTCGATTATTAATTAATTGAAGGAAATGTTGTGAGTTACATGAGACGTAGAAAAACAATATAAAACAGACTTAGGCACATGAAAGAAAAAAAAGTTTTAAGGTTGAAGATTGAGATAAATATGAAATATTTTTTTCAATTTTTGATTTTTGTTTTTTTATTCAATAAAACAGTAAACCAGATATATAACTTTGCTGTTTGGTAAATTGTTACAGACAAAATAATGTAACAAGTTCTATTTTGTTCTTTCATGTAAACAATTTTTCTCATTTCTTATCAGTAAAAATTGCTTTTTAAAAAAGAAAATTTGGTTTTTATCAACCAACAAGTTTTTATTAAACACTTAGTACAGCTGTGAAAAAAGTTTTGCTGTATTTCTTGAATCAATTAATGTTCTGTTTTTAAAGCTTTTTAGTCATTCAAATTTATTCATTTCATATTTCGATATTTTAGTCACTTTTTATTACTAATTTCTGCGTGAAATTTTGATAAAGCAGCTTATGAGACAAAAACGACTTTTTGATGTGTCTTGAGATGAAATGAGAAAAAGTTATTTATCTGCTTTCGTTCCAACTTGCAATAATTACAACGAATAAATCTCTGTGAAAAGCACACACATATTTTTTCCGTAGTTTAGCTTTTGAAATAATAATATCACTGTTTAAATTATGCTATCAAAAGAGCAAAAAATATTAAATATATTTACTAAAACTACTTCAGTGTTAGATACTTTTTTTCCGCGCTTTTATATGGTACAGAAAGGGAAAATTTTTTCTGCTAGTTTTTTTCAATGCAAATGGAATTTTGCAAGAAGGCACTTTTGATCTATTGTATATATACTGTCGCGAGAAATAGACGACTGGGCAAAAATTTTCAATTTGTATCAAATATGCAAGCAAAGAAAACAAATAGATGATTTTTCTGGTAGAAAAAGTAGAAGGCATACAATTATGAAGCTCTTTTATTTTTAGTTCTGCTAAAAAGCTGGAATTTAATAAAATTATAGTTTTCAATAAGCTTATATGACCACATCCACTGTTCTTTGTTTACGCGCTACCAGTCATATTGTCTCATTACTTTTGTTTTTTTGTAACAAGTTACGTTTCTCTTTGTATCTCAAATTATTATCCAGAGATGAAAGCCTTCATTCAATGTAGTGAATTTTTGATCATCCTTAGCGTGAAAATGAATGGTTATATTTTATAAAAGGAAAAGCGAAAATATTTTTAATCTTCTTTTCAAAACTTAATAAGAATTAAGCGCACAATTTTAATTTTAAGTGATTAGTTTATTTAATTCATTAATTTAATTAATTAGTTCATTTACTTGTCACGAAAATTGAAGTGGTCAGAAATTTTGCAATAGCAAATGTTTATTTCTATGTTTAGAATGAACTTTAAATCACTTTTGACAGAGATCTGTAATGCAGTAAATATGGAAAGTAAATTCGCTCTAACTTTTTTGAAAATTTCGAGCATTTGTAGAGAGTAATAAATAACGTGACTGAAATCAATAGAAGGTATACAATCTGCAAACAGGTTACTGGTATTTTCAGCGATCGATGATGATTATTAGAAGTAAAGTTGTTATAAAAATTGATTGTAAGTAGTTAAAAAATTATTTAATAATCCTAAAGAATTTTATAGTATTAAATAATTACAATTGACGCTATTAAATTATACGTGAATGATAAATGCAGTGTGAAAGTATTGTTTGATAGACTTGAAGAAAATTACTTGTTGTAGAGTAATACTGACATTGAGATAATTGTGGCAATATTTTAATTATTTGAAATAAATGCTGGACAGAGTACGTGGTATTGATGGATGAATAACTGTGACAACAATGTCATTTTAATTACAATTTTGTTCGCATTCAATAGTATTCGGTTCAACATCAAAATTAATGAAGCAAACAGTAGTCACCTGATATTTCTATACGAAAAAAAATACGCTAGTTTGGGCTATTTCGATGCCGATTTTTAGCATTTAAGTCTATCAAGCATGCCAATTTTGTTTATGCAACCACTCCAGCAATTCACGTTTGCGTAAGATAGCTGCTTGGTATTTTTTGTCTGTGGAGCAACATACAAAAAATCATATTATACACTATCGTGCAACATAACAAATATGCATGGCAGCGAGATGATATTTAAGCTAGAAATAAAAGTGACTGTTCGTGATCAGGAGTGAGGGTATTCGTGATCAGAAGTGAGGTTATGTGGCATGCTACATGTGCTCCATCGAGAACGCAAAATATTTTGAAATGTTGCCAGTAATATATGTACATTTACTTCGTTAATTGAGTTTTATTTAGTGATGGCACCTGAAAATCGTATTCAATATTAAGAGACATAATTAATCACAATTTATACACTGAATGAAGATATTTATTAGTTATAAAATGTATAATTGAACATATCTTGCGATTGTCCACAAAGTTTAACTTTTTACCAAAAATAAACAAATAGTAAAAAATAAAATAAAAGTGGAAATAAGTGCAACTTATATGAGCAAATACTTCGAGAATAGTTACTATCAGAAAGAGACGTCATGGTGAATTCTGCAAATATGTTAACTGTTAGGGACAATTTGATCCAAGGGTAAGATAGAAATTGGCAGATATTATTAATAAATAAATCGACTTGTCGCTTTATCAGTCAGTGAGTCTCATCACGATCAAATGTTTTTTGCTAATAAAATTTTTGTCTTCTATTAAAATATTTAAAAAGAGCATTGCGCTAAGTATGACTTGATTTGATTTTTGAAGGACTCCTTACTGTTCAATTTTATCAAGAGCATAATCACTCATAGAGAATGCATTTCAGGCCAATGAGTGCATTATATTAAGTTTATCACCTCATTACCTAATTAAGCGTTCATTTTCAGTGCGTAGTGGAATGACACGATTTGGACGAAGTCGTACGCAGCAATCTATCGACATCGATATCAGTGACTCGAAAGCAGTTCGGAAAAACAGTGATGACAGTTTGTCATCTTGGAGAAATTCTTTGGCTAACTCCAAAATGGTTCGTATAACTTGCTAATTGTTTTCTTAACATTTTTCTCAATTTCAAATAGTATAATGCCATCTTCTATTTTTTATTATTTTCCATTCAGTTATTCAATTTGAACTTAAAGCTTTACTATTGTTAACATGCATTATTTCTTGATTATCAAAGAAAGAGGATGATAAGAAATTCATTAAAAGAAAACAGTCAAGAAATGCAAAAAATAGTTAAAATTCTAACCTTAATGGTTTGATTTTACGATTTTTTTAATATCGATATTGCAAATATCAGTACTTGTGAAATATTTTCAATCATTCAAACGGAATTAGATTTTATAAATTTGTAAAATGCGGAAAAATATATCTAATCAAGAGAAACTTCTTAAATGGAATACAAACTATGTTGTACTCACAGCCTTCTGCATACTGTTCACTTCTTATTTTATTTAATAAAATTTCAAGTTAGAATTTTTCTTACATAAATTTTAGTTTGTGTACCTTGCATACACTTAATCATCTCAAACATTGTTGGCTTCACATATTTCAAAGACTTTTGTCATTTAATGGAATTTACAATATGCATATTCCATTAACATTATAACAGGTTTCAGCTGATTTTATGAAGGAACATCCATTTTGTTTTTCATGTTAATATTTAGAACTTTATGGAAAAATCATACGCTGTTCACGCTTTAAATAGAATACAAGAATAATATAATGTGTTTTAGAGAGATTGTATTTTTCGAATAAAATTTACATTTACTGGTATTTTCATGGACTGAGTTCATATTAACTCTTTTGTTTATAATCTTTACCTCACACAACATTTTTAGTTTGTTAATTTCCACTTAATATCGGTGGGTTGTTTTTACTTTCATATCTTTCATCCAGTGCATCATTTTATATCATGATCATTTCCAAGCAATGAAGTAATTTATTTCAATGCAAACTTTTTGCTAAATTTTGATTAATCTTTTATTTTAATAATATTATTTTAGATGATAACAATTGAAATTACTTGATTAGTTTTCGTTTCTCAAATTGAAAAGTTGATAGATTGCAGTCAATTCATGATTAGAAAATTTATGAAGATAAAGGTTTATTTTATAAAATTTCTAATGCGATTTTATGTGATTAAATTTTGTAGATGTCCTGAAAGTATATTGAAAGTTATATTTACCTCCCTGCCTATGTCAATAAGTTTATTTGGAATCCCTTTTTGTCTAATCGAGAAAGTTCCTCATTAGACTGACTCTCCTCCCTTTATTATTTCCATTTTCAAGGTCACAAGTGCCATCTTCGATTTTCATCCCTTCACTTTGTTCAATTTTTTTGTTCTCTTCCATTATTCATTCAATCTTCTATACTGATAATTTTCATTGCCAGTACTTTTTTCCATATTTTATATTTATTTTCATTAGTATCTAGTATTTTTGCATATTCGAGCATATTTTCCATCAACTGAGATGACTGAACACGATTTTGTTATTTATTCTTTCCATATTCTTTGATTACCAGCATTCAGTGAAAATATTTCGAGCGCAAATATCTTAATATTACAAATTTCAAACTTCTGGCTACTATTATCAATAATACCAGTTGCTTTTTCCTAGAGCTTAGTGTTATGCTATGTTTCTCATCATCCACCATTAAATTTCTCATTGCTCTGAGCAAAATTAATTTTGATAACAGTGATGGGGAATACTATTTTTGCTCAAATGCACAACCAGCCGTTATTAATTCTTTATTCAAAAAAGTATTCGGTACTATTATTTCTGTGATTACTATTATTACATAGAAGGATAAGAAGTGAAACTGTCGAAATGCTACTACCATTTCAATTACACTTTAGAATGTAAAAATGCAATAAAATTCTGATGAAACTATTTCTTGTACATATACATGATTATTCGTCTAATTTTCTCAAGTTTTAAGAAAGCACATTTTTTAATTTCTCTTCAACTTTCGTGACAATCAAGCAAACAAAGTGCAAATTAATATTATTCATTGAAAAAATAATGAAAATACTTGAATTTGGCACTGACATTGTAGAAAACTGATTTATAAGAATTTATAGTGTTGAAAATGAATATTCGTTCTGATTATCTATTTGAATTTATGAAAAAATGAATTCATCAGAATTTCTATTACATCTTTACATTATAAACTGCGTCCGTTTAAAATAGTTGACACTTTTTTGTTTATTGGCATTTATGTCCTACAGCGTAAACAAAAAACAAATAAATTAACAAATTTTACTGACTAATTTTCATATTAAAAAGTACAAAAAGTCATTAGACTTGTCGAGTTTGGCTTACTTTTTTTATTTTTGCACTGCTATAAGTAAAATAATTTAATAAGGAAAAACTCTCACTTTTGAAGAATCAAACCGCTCTCCATCGTATTATTTTATTTGCATTTTTCTTTTCTTTTCCAGTTTTCATTAAATTTTATTATCAAATGATGAATTTTTCTTTTAATTTGTTTTTTTTCCACAGTCGCAAACAACTTTCCATCTTCCCTTTTCTTGTTGTAAACATATTTATTTCTTAGAATTTCGCATAGCTTAACAAATGCTGTCAACGTTAAGAAAAAGAATTTTAATAATTGGGAAAAACATTGCATCAGAACCATTAATTTATTAATTAAAATGGTTGGGATATTACTTGTTACTTTCATAAAAATACTCAGAGTTATTCACTAATTTTTTCCTCTCCTAACGAACTCTTATGTCAAAAATAAACAATAGAATTGTTTTTTGTGATTAAAAAGAATTTGGGTTTGTAGCTACTACTTTTCTTGTCAAGAATGAAATGAAAGTTTATTATTCACTTGCTGAAAGCCGAGAAGTTGCAATGTAGCGATTACTTTTTGTCAGTAAATAAGAATTGTGATTGATTAATCACAGAAACATCCGTGAATGATTGGTAGAGAATGTGTGAATATTTTAATAAGTTGTAGAAATAAAGCATAAGTAAATTAAAAAGTTTTAAATCAAGTGTAAAAGAAAATCAGTTGTCTTGTATTTATAATATAGGGTGCTTAAGAAATATTTGGTGCTAAATGTTGCTACCAAAGTTAATTGATACTTAAAAAATCATTTTTCAAAACTATGTTTCTCTAGAGATGTCTTCTTATATTTCGTAGCTTAAGTTCTATAATTATGTAATTAATCCTTGTTCATCAAAATTTATAGCTTATTCAAGCATTTATTTAAAAAAAGTTCATTTTGGAATGTTCCAAATAAAAGTTTCTCTCATTTATAAATGAAAATCAGTGGATGAAAAATGACATTCAAAACAATACAATTCTATGGACGTCTTTGCGTGTGATAAAAAGCAACTTTATAAAATCTCCAAAAATTGTCATATCATTCAGCAATGGAAAATAGCTTCAAATCACAAACCTAAATTCAGTGCACCAATTAGAATTTTTGGAAAAAATAAGGCAAAACAGTGTAATTATCATTAAAATTGATCATCTATTTACTTTTACATGATGGGTGTTCTCGAGTGATTACAGCAAAGAAAATATGTGTAAAAGTAATTTGCGAACTTCCGAGCATATCTTGGCAAAATCATACAAACATGTGTAGCATCCGTAAGTCATTCATTATAAAGTTACTTTTCAGAATAACAAATACTACACTATTCTAAAATCTCTTGTTAATATAAAAAATGGGGAGAACTTTGCTGAATCTCTTGTTAATATAAAAAATGGGGAGAACTTTGTTTAATATTTATTTATAAGTGATATCTGTAGGTACTTAGTTGCTTGGTCTTTTTTTTCACACCTTTCGATCACTGGCCGAATTTTGAAAAATGCGCATACAGTTGCGTAAAACAGTGCTCAATTGAAATTTTTAAGTAAAGTTTTCTCTCATTTTCTACTTGCATTCTAATAAATATATAAGTATATAAATTAAGACCTGATATTTTGAATTTAAAATATGAAAATATTTCTTTCGTCAAGCAATCTTTTTATTACCTTCATCCTTTTATTGTTGATAATTGTTGCAAGTAATCTATCTATTTATTGTAAATATAACGTTTATGACTCATGGCCTCAATTGTTTAATCTCTTTTTGCTACTTGATTATGCTGGACATATATACATAGATATAGATAGATATAGAATTTAGAGCTTAATTGTGTTTATCTCACTTCAAGTAGTACGATTTTACGAATTAAAAACGGAATATTTATTTTGCGTCTTTTCTGCAAACTCTTGCTAATTCTTAGTTAACTAGAAATCTAGAAAAGGACTGCAGTAGTTCATTTGATTGGCATAGAAACGGTCAAAGTGAAAGATCGTTTCCTTCAGAACCTGAAAATTTTGCGGAATTGAGAAGCTTCGTGAAAACAACTGAAAAAATATGTGAAATTTATTACATTCTTATGTTCTAATTTCAATTCAGTTTCTACGCTTTTCCCTTTCACTTGCAACATTTTTAGCTTTCTCGTTTACTAATTTTTTTGCAAAAAAAACTCCCTTTTCTTTCTTATATTTTTTCATGTAATGGCAAAAAATCTGCCACATTAAAATAAACGATGAAAGATTATTAACAGTATTCCCAGTCATCAGTGATATTAAATTTTTTCTCGTGTAAAATGAAAGTTTTTGAGAAAAAAATTTTCATTCATTGATTTCAATAAGAAAGTGCTTTTATGTTGACACAATTATATATGAATACGTCAGTACAGTGGAAGCTTCTGAGCAGAATGAGCATCTTTTGTTTTCTATTTAAATTAATTAAATTTTCATCGAACTTTCGAATTGATAGTAGAAACTGAAAAGCTAATCATGGATTCGAAAATTTCTGATCGAAAAGTGCTTAAGATAGGTTAAGAATAAATACATAAAAGTTGGAATACTGAAATTATGTTTGCCGTGTTTTTAGACTTTGAATATCTTAAAAACTCGAGCACACTTTGATAAATGATTGGTAGCGAAAATTGTCGAAATTTTCGAATGCATAACAGTAGCTAAGCATTTTGAATTTGTTCTAGCTAATAGTTTCACACAAAATTGTTCAAGAATAAAAAAAATAGCATTTTTAGCTTCCAAAAATTATAATGTGCTTCTTTTTGCTTGTTTGAAATAAGTGTTTACTGCATACTAAGAAAGGAATATATTGAAAATACTTTTAATGAAACAAGGAATGGTATGCAAATAACTGATAAATATTTTGCTAGCCAGCGAATAGATTATAACAAGTACTTTTCAAGTTAGATGGATGTTTTATATTTTACATGCAGGTAATGGGACATATAAATAATGGAGAGATTAATTTTAATTTATAATGTCTTCCTTATGCTTATATAATTAAGCCAAGAAAAAAAAGAAAACAAGCAATTAGTTTAAAAACCATTAGTGTCAAAAACTTGGTAATGATTTTTATTGGCACTAAGAAATTTGTGAACAAAGTCGAAATTAAAAAGTATGATCATTGACTACATCTGTTTCTAGAAAAGTTTTGAGTTAAGTTGAAACTAAAATTTGCTTACAGCTTTAATCTATTCTTGCACGGAAAGTGCTGAAAACATTGATTTAATGCTTAACTGAATGAGGTAAATGTCTAATCTTTTTTCTCATTTCATTTTAAGGTTCAATTTTGAATGATTAGTAGTGTACTCAAACGGAAAAAATGACAATTTTTCCAAGTTTTATGTTGATTTTGAGACTGTTAAAGTTCCTGTGGCAAATTTTATTTCTTTTTTAGTTTAAGATGCATTAAAATGACTTTGTGGAATACTGCCAAAATAAAGCTTCTTCTTCTTTCTATTTTATCCGTTTTTTTTCAAAAGAACTAAAATTTTTCATTGATAATTTTTAGGCTTATTATGCTTCCATATCTATTTTCTTCAATTACACTTTTCTGCATGCAAAAATTTTACAGAAATATGTGCTAATTTTTATTTTTCATATTATTGCTATGTCATCAATCCCACATATTTTCTCGCTTAAAAGATTGAACACATTTTCATGAAATCACGTACAAATTTGAAATTGAAGTTCTGAGATCGTTGTATTACCCTCGAAGAACCAAGGTAAGTCACTATCACTGATTCTTAGTCTTTTAGTCCAGCTTCAGGGAACTTTTTTTTTTTCAATTAGGCCTTTGTCAGCTTAATTTCAAGAACTCTACAAAAAGTTGAGAAAAATTTTAAACTAAGAATTTTTTTATTCTGTTTAATTTATTTTTCCTTGCAGTGACTATTATATTACTAGCAATAATGTAGTAAGTAGAAGGTGATTTTATTTTCGCAAGCATCATACTCTCTGCCACACTACTAGTTTATTCTGGTAATGGCGGTGGAACTGACTGCTGTAAAAGTTTTGGTAAGATAATATGCGTTAGGAAATCATGAATTTTTTTTCTTACCTGGTAATTCAGTTTTCTTCCACTTGCAAACTTTCCATCGTTTAACTTATCATTGTTGTGTCACAGCATCCATTCATTCTTCCTTTAATCATTGTTTCTTTTACTATTTTCATCATATAATGTCATTATAGAGCTCATCAGGACCCTTTACATCCATCACCGATAATGCACTGCTTCTGCCTTCATGAAATGATATTTTTCTTTACAAACTTTGCCAGGAAGTTTTATTTTTTTAACTTTATTAAGCGTAACTTTTAATTGTGCAAGCAAACAATAATGGTTCGTTCTTTGATTTCGCGTTTCATACAGACCTTTAATATTCATTTATGATGTAATAATATGTTTGTAAAATAATTTTTATTAATTTATTCTTATGCTCATATATTTTCCTCAACAGTTATTTGCCTGAAATTGATTTTATTTCAGAAATTGAAACCGAAAGTCACTTATTTCATAACGTAACCGCCAGTGCATTCATTGAGTAAATTTGCGTAATCTTCCATAAAAATTAATCAATTTCCCCTCATTTATGCTTTTTTCTCTTCTGCACATAACAGATGCATTAGTGGTAGTATTGATTCAGTTTCTGAGCATTCAATCTGATTGAGATACTAAAAATTTTGTTTTATTGCTTCTAAATACTTCTCAGGTTCCTTCAATAAAAGATTGCATTTTTTAACTTATCTCTAAAAAGTGATGATTTGAATTAATTATCTATTACTACATTTCATCTATTAGTGTCTTCAAACTTTTTGTTTTTCACTTCTAAATTTCGAACAGTTCAAATAAATAGATTTCTATTCATGCTTGTATAGACAAGCCAGTGTCAAAATGTGTAAAAATAATTTTCGAATATATGGAAAATACGTTTGCTCAGTCAGACGCTCAGTATACTTGAAATGCATCGTTGCTCGTGTAAATGCATCGTTGCTCGTGTACTTAAGTCCGTAATGAAAGAAATATACCTAAACTTGCATATAATTAGTGCACTCACTTTGGTTCATATACGTTGCATTGGAGCACTAAAGAATGTGAAGTTGATTGAACTTCTTGAAAGGTTATAGCAAGATATGGAACGATGGTTGACCGTATGGCTCTTTTAATGATAGGCCATCAATCTTTTGCTATTATACTTTATCATTCCTTTATATATATATATATATATATAACGTATGTTCCAACATTGTGGCGATGTGGGGAACGTGTGAACACAGTGGACCACCACCTAGCAACGCAGTGCGAAAAAATGTTACATCATGACTATACTAGAAGACACAATGAGGTTCTACGATCCTAAGTTGGGACTTTGCAAGAAGTTCTGAAAGCATTCCCGCGCTTACGAAGCCATTCTGTCTGTTCAGGAGCTTGTAGCGAATGAGAATGTTGAGATCAGAATGAATACGCAAGTGCGAACTGCAATCAGAATAAAAGCGGATCGACCGCATATTCCATATATACTACATATATATTCACTTGATTAATGAGAGGCTTGAGTGGATATATATATCCACTCAAGTTTCTAATTAATCAAAGTGAGCATTGTGTGATTGTATTTGCATGAGTTACGATCATTTATTATACGTGATGTGGCTTCTCTTTCCATCGCCATTAAATTCTTTTAATACGAGTTTCGCATAAGAATTCAGAACTTTTCACACCACCATCACGAGGTATGTGCTTGTACGGGTCAGTTGCAAGAAATTAAATGCTACAAACAAATAAAAATCTAACAATCTTGCTTTTTTTTTTTGAGTTTTTCATTATTATGACTGTCTGCTTTACAGCAAAGCTAGATTATTACTTCGTTAACATATGCTTGACTTTTTGTGAAAATTTGTTTTTTTTTTTCGTAAAAATAAAGCTGTTAATTGGCCGAAGAGCTTTTCAAAGAATTTAGAAACGAAGAAAAATGCAAGTTCCAAATTAATTGATCGCACAAATAAAAGTAAAACGTGAACTTTTTTCTCAAATATTCAAACTTGAGAATACTTATTCTGAGAATGTTGCTGACATTTAGGGGCACATCTGCAGTAGTACACGAATTCTGCTTTTCCGGACTTGCTTTTCAAACTGCTTCTTTTCTATGTTCCACTTATTTCCCGCAAATAATGTTTTTTACAACTGAGTATGAATGGTTGAATAAATTGGATGCTTAGTCAAGCATTGTAACTCATTCTTTGCAAAATGGAAAGTTATTTTAAAAAAGCGTTACTAGATGCAAAATTTTTTAACACTTTGCTTAAAATTTGATCAGTTAAATAAGTTTCATATTTTTAATCATATCAGATCACTCAAAAATTATGGTGCTGAAATCTTCACTGAAAGAGACAGATTTTTAATGAAAGCAACAGAGATTTGTAATAAGCTCTTTAGGTTCCAAATATGTAGATCACAGCAATATTTTTACTCTATGAAGTTGTTTGGACTCTTTCGGTCACTTCAAAGAGTTTTGGACTCATTATTTAACTAAAAAATGATAATGTGCATCTGTTAATGACAAACACTGGAATGAATACCTTTGATATTTTTTAAAGATCAAAACTACATTCTCATTTCAAGTTCATTACTTTTTTGATACCTATTCATTAGCGCTTGGAATACAATTTGCTCTTCAAAATATTATTCCATTTAAAAATCTAATCAAAAGCGTGTCTATTTCTGATAATTTCATGAATGTTATCGAGTCCAGTCTTTTCGCCAGTGACATTATTCTTGTTGATCATCGAAGAATAAAATGAATTATTGCTGTCTTATTAGTAGCTTCCGGTTTTGATTATATCAACGTAATCTTGCAGCTCATACAGTGAGCAGAGCAAAATAGTTATCTCTCAACCGAAATATTGAAGTTATTTTTCCAAACTTCACTTACTTTAAGCAATAAAATTTCCATCCAAAAAATTTGAGGTTTCAATGATTTAGAAAAGAATTCCTGATCCTGTCTTCTTCAGAAACGATTAAGATAATTTTGAACTTTTTTTATTTCCACTGACCATGCCATTTTCTGAAACGAAGAATTGGAAGTAATCGTTCATCTTTTATGACTAACTCTGCTGCAAATGATGATCTTCACAAAAATTTTTTGACTTTATTTTCAAAATTTTGTGTTGTCTATAATAAGGGAATTTAACTTTAAATATTCTGAAGGACTCGATTTAATTCAAATTTTCATTGCTCAAAAACTTGAAATTTTATTGACTAGATAGTGTTTCCAGAGCTAAACGTTTTCAATCTTGTATATGCAGTTGAAATTGAAAAAAAACTTGATAGTAGCCTTCTAGAAAGAATGAAAAATTAAGTGAAAAGCTGAAGAATGAGTTGCTAAGAAAAAAAAAATGAAACTTCGTAGAAGAAATTCTGTTCATCTAAACCTTGTCATTGTTTGTCATATTAAATAAAATTTATTAATGATGTTTTCCATTTGAATATTCATTTTATAATTGCATGACGTGGATGATTTCAGAAATTAGAAGCAACAAAATGGATATTTTAATATAAAACACTAAAAATTCAAATTTAAAGTTTGAAAGCTTTATTTATGTTCAACATGCAGCAGTTTCTCGCATAAAAATGCCAAACTGCTTTTTATTTGCAGCAATTTCATTTGATTTATATTGTATATTCAGTTTGTAACTTGTCCAACTAATTTGAATTTAGTTACAAAAATTAAGTTGCGCACTTCAATATTTGCAAAACTCTGAATAAAACTAAATAATTATCTCCCACGGAAATACATATGACAATTTGGAAAACCTTTCCAGCTGTCCCGTAGTCGCGGTAACAATTCATCTTTATCGCACTCAGGAAGTGTATGTCAAGATTTGGAGTCGAAAATTCGAAAGTTTTCAACAACCAGCCAACCAACCCTATTCAGGTAAACCTTTTTCATTCTTATACATTCAAAATATATTGCAAAAGACTGAAAACAGTAAAAATTCTCTTAAACTAATCAAAGTTCATGAAATTTAAAGATATTCACAAAAAAATGCAAAATTTGGTAATTAAATTTTTATACTTTTTTTCAAAGCTATTAATGATATACTCATAAAACTATTAATTTTTTACTTTTATTTGTACTATTTACGTGAACTGGTTTGGAAATTAATATAATAAGCACTTTTGAAATAATTGTGAAAGAAACCATACTCATTGCAAACGCTTATTTCGATGAACTCTGTCCATTTTTATTTTATTCCTTCCCAAATCTGCCCACGAATCTTCACGATTATACCCAATTTTAAACCAATTTCTTTATGTTTTCATGGAAATAAAATTTAATTTGCAAGAAGAAAATTATGTCAGCTCAGTTCATAATCATTGTGTTTAGTAATTTGAATAAGCGAAAAGAGAGCTCAGAATGGAAATTTTTGTTGTAGAAACATGAAATGGCTTCTGAAAACTCTTTTTGTAAATACCATCTGCTGCAATATATTCATAGCATTTTGTTTTTTATAACATAAATTGATTTATTTTAGTTAAATGTTGTTCTTTCTTCTGACAAGTAGCAAATTTATTAAGCACTGCTTTAAATGATTAGAAAGTTAGTTATACATGTACATCATACTATACTTCAAATTGAAGTATTCTACTTTTTTCAAAAAATCGCAAGTTTTTTTATACTCGGAAATTTAGCAGATTAAATTTGTCTAGTTTTAAAGTTTTCATTAAATTCTCCTTGATATTCCTTAAAGTATTTTCCATATATTCTGTTCTTTTAATTCGTCATTTTGTAAAATTCAAAAAACCCAAAAAGGAATGCGCATACTTTGCTTTCTTAAAAGTTTTGTTTCAGTCGTGTCCTATTTTTAATGAAAGCAATTCAAATGACATAAAAAACATTAGTCTATCTCGAATTGGTGCAGATTGTCAAAATATTGCAATGAAAACTTTTGCTTCATCCTTCTTGTTACATTTTTGGATTGAAAAGTGCAGAAAAAAAAATATTTGTGACAGTTTAATATTTCAGTATTTTATTTCTTGTAAAAATTTTTTCTATTTTTTACTTTTTTGTTCCTCCTCTTTTTTACTTTTTACAACAAATTCAATTTTTATTTTTTATTCATACTAGCATGCCTTGTAAATTTGAACTAAAAATTTTTTCTTAAATAGTTACTCAATGGCCTCATGTAAACAATTTTTACTTCTTTTCGACAAACTTCTAACCTGTTAGTGAATACATTTTTGTTTGACAAAATTAGACACCAATATAACCTTCTCTATAATTACAGATGCTAGCAATTACGATTGCTGTTGTGAGTAGTTTCGATAATGTTTGATTTAAATTCATACTAAGTTTATTTTTGAATATTCTTTGATTTTTATAAATATTTCACAGGATACTGCTAGTTGTGCTGAAAATTTTGAACAGAAAATCATTTCTTCTCTGGCATTTAATTTTAAATCATGTTCGAAACATCTGCAGATTCAAGAACAGAAAAAACACACTGTGAAATATTTAGGGCATTGAATAACAAAGAATTTTTTATTTTTCAATAAAGAAACTAATTCATTTTGAGTAATCTGTTGTTTGAAGAATGTATTTTTCTATGCAAACTAAACAAAATAGCACTTTGTTTCAAAGGGATCCTTTTTTGAGACAATCTCATCACAATTCCGCCATCAACAAAGATGAAATTTTGTTTTTGTTGACTAGTTGCTAGCAATATAACTGAAGTCTTGGTTGTTTAAAATAAATTCGACTAAATTTTGTTTATCCACAGAAAGCACGCCAGAAATTGATGAAACTGTAAAGTGATAACTGCAATAGATGATTATGCTAAATTTATGTATTCTTAGTATCAAAAGTTACTGACAAAGGTAAAAGAGATAATAATTCTGGAAAAAATTTTGGCTACCGAAAATTCTAATTTCTAGTTAGCGCTTGCAGTCCCTACCTGCTTTTTGAATAATAATTTTTCACTCTAGTGGAAGACCCTGAAGATATATTTAACAGATTGCTAATGATATAAACTGTTTGTAATGCATGTTTCACTTTGTCTTTGCTCTACCAAAGTAAGCTGAACAATTTAAGTGTGGCATTAGATGAGCCATCCTGCTCAGACGATTCACCTTCAAGTGCTATTCAAGACGACAGTAGCATTGGCGGTACAAGACGTACACGGAACATAACGGCTACTAGTAGAAAGAGCTTGTTTTTTGGCAAGGTTATAATCTTTTAAACATTTCTGTTACTATATTTTACTTTAATTTTTAAAGTATAATGTAGAACGTCAGTTAATCAGTGGAATTAAAATAAGTTGTTGTAGGATAAAGCGGAAATGTTAGCTCGCTTGACACTGCTGAAAGATGAGGTACAGAAATCAGTACCTATGTTTGAACTGGAAACTCACTGGACAAATATTGTTCGTGATGGCGTAAGTTTCCTGTATTTTCTACTTAATTCTATATTAAATTATAGTTCAAGACAAGTTATGATTTTATATTAACTTGGGAAAGTTTTTATTTTTACTTCTAAAATCTTGAATACTTTGTCTTAGTGAATGACTTATTTATGACTTTAAATTCCAATTTTGTTTCCAATTTTATTTTATTTTCATTACAATGTTAGTAATTGATTTGACGTGACTGAATTATTTTCTGAAATTTTTTTAGGAAGAACTGAGCAAACGTGCATATGATCAGCAGGAAGCAATCTGGGAATTTGTTACGACTGAACATCGATATTTGCAGGCAAAAGTTTCTTCCAGTTTTTTTTTACAAAAAAATGTGTAATTGCTTAAAGAAAATATAAAATATAAGAAAGGAGAAACTTTCAAGATTCTTGAAAAAATGATAAAACAACCGTGAAAACAGAATATGTGAAGCTGAGGATTAGTTTTTTCTTTGAATAGATCAGAAACTGAAAGTTTATGAATGAAACGAATGAATTTTCAAATTATATAAATTGAAATTTGAATGGGCTAGTTTTTCAAATATATGCTAATTGTTTTATATTAGGAAGCTAATAACATCTCTTAAATCAAAATTTTCTGCTAACAAATATTTGCGTGGCCCAGAATTTTACTGAAAAATTTTCAGCTCCTAAAACAAATGAATGAACTTTGCCAGTGTTTTCTGAAAATGCAAGAAATAGGCTATATGCGTGATGTTGACCCACGACGGGTGTTTCTCAATTACCCTGACCTTTACGTTCATAATTCGAAATTCTGGAAAAAAGCAGTACTTCCAATGTTGCAATCTTCAAGGTCTTTTTCAAAATTTTGCATTTCTTTCAAATATTTTTATTTGCTACATAAATGATGATTTTCTGCTAGAGCAGTTTTTGTATTGCTTAATGTCTTAAAGGTTATACCTTTGCTCATATCAGTTATCACTGAAGCTCACACTGCTTACACTATACCAGTTCTTGTTCAGAGCTGATGGTGTTTTGCTTGATCCAGTAATTCTGAAGACAGGCTTTGAACGGATCGATGAATGGTGGCCTTGTTATACTACATTTATATATGGCCATGCTGATTGTCATAGCTACGTCCAAAAGTGCCAAAAAGAAAATGAATTGTTCCGAGAATTTGTTACGGTATGTCTTTAACATTATGTCTATATTTATCAGATGAAAAAAGTGATTGTTCTTGAAGTATAAGATGACTTTAATAGCAGTATCTGTTTTGCGTGAGATTAGTGAACAAATGTTATTGTGTAAGTTCTCAATAATACTTCTTTTAATGGAGCATTGTATGGAGTCTGTTATAGTCGTTTAATGGCAGTTACTTAATTTTCACTATTTCATTTTTTATAGTAAACATTCTA
This sequence comes from Thelazia callipaeda, assembly GCA_900618365.1. Classification (NCBI taxonomy): domain Eukaryota; kingdom Metazoa; phylum Nematoda; class Chromadorea; order Rhabditida; family Thelaziidae; genus Thelazia; species Thelazia callipaeda. Next base: position 27,093 of record UYYF01000031.1, read on the forward strand.
ATTCAAAATTAAATTGAATGTTGCATAACTTTGAAGTTCAGTTATTGAGTGAAACTGATTTATAAATTTTAGTGGGCAGAATCTCAAGATACTATGAGACGGCAACGTTTATTAGATGCTTTGACGAATCCTATGCAGCGTCTTACAAGGTATAGCTTACTTCTGAAAGCAGTGCTCAAACACAGTATTGATGATACGGAACGCGATGCTATTCAGGTGTTGTAATTAACTATGCATTTCAGAAATTAGTTGTCATTGAGTACAGTTGTAAATTTATTAGTTTATTGCCACATATGAAATGCTCGATATAATGTTTTGAAGTGATTTGCATCCTGCAGCGTTGATTGTGTCTAAAATATTTTAGAATATGATTGTACGGATAGAAAAAGCAACGCGAAATGTTGAAGAAACTTTGAATAATAATGACCTGCAGAATAAGTTAAATGAATTATCGAAAGCTATTGAAAGTTATGAAGCGGTAGACTGTGAAGAATTTGAAAGGGTAATTAAATTAAATGTTTTAAAAGCATGATATTCAGCGTTTGGCTGCTACATAATTTGCTTACTTCAGTATGCATTTGTACCTTAAATTAAAAATTTGTCTTCTCCCATTTCCGAAAATTCATTTTTGCTATTAAAAAAAATTGGCTAGAAACTTTCCAAGTAGAAGCACATTCGCAGTAAATTTACTATCATTCATATTTCATCTTTTTCTGAATGGTATAATATTTTCTTTTCAAATTATATGTGCAGATTTCATATATTTGTGGTCATCATTAGGCCGAAAGGTATTTAGATAAGATTTTATGCTGTTTTGTTTCTCATTAACATTTTCACTCCACTTTATCAAGTATCTATTGAATATACACAAAATTGAAAGAATTGTTAATGTAATCAAAATATTTTTCAGATAATATTGGCTGCATGATATTCACTTCAACTCAATGAATAGAATGTATTTACAAAACAGTGTTAACTTTCAGATATTTCCGATTAAATGTCATATTCGGTTGGCTGATCCTATGCCATATTTTGTGGGCCAGCCACAATTTCGACGCGTTTATTTAAGGGGTGATCTGAAAATGAAAGATGGTAGACAAGGAACTAAAGTTAGTTGATTTTTTTGCTTTATTTTTCAGCTGAAAAAATTAAAATTCGCTTTTCTTTTCTAATTACTTTATTCAGCTAAAGCCTTTTGCTTATATGAATGTAATTTCAGTTAGATGCTCACTGCATACTCTTCACGGATCTTTTTCTGATCTGTAAAGCTTCTAATAAACGCTATGACCGGCTGAGGATACTTAAGCCACCAATACATATAGCTAAAATGTGCCTTCAGCAATTCCCAGATTACTGTAAGTTATATAATAGGAGTATTTAATAATAAGATGTAAAGTAATGATATGAAGTAATAATAAGACTATAAAAGTAATAATATTGATAATAAGACCTAAATATTCTTATTAAATATTATTGAATACTGTAAGGCATTATCTGTTTTCATTTACTGTTATGTGTATTTTCAAACCAACTCATTACCATTTGTTAGTGTGAAAAAAAAAAATTTGGCTCCAACTACATGAAATTTCTATATTTGCATTTATGTTTATCAAGCAGGATATAAATCTTAATGACTATTTACTGCAAAACTGCATTCATGTTAAACTTTCAGTTAATTGCAAATTTCTAGGGAAAATATTTGTTGCTAAAATTCTTCGTTTGTATATTTGCATGATTTTTCGCACATAAAAAATAAGCATTATTTTTTTTCAAAGAAAACAAAAAAAATTGCTAATATAAATCATAAAGTACTTACTGCGTATGTAAAGATATACACAGCCAACAGTGTGATAGATATAAGAATTTTGTAACTGTACGAGAATGCAAAGTTTCAGCTGGCTTTGTCATCGCACCCATCAATGACTTCGGCATGCCTTCCGCGTTGTACTATTTATCTACTCCATCAATCGAGGAGACCAGAAAATGGCTCGAAATGACAAATATGGCATTGAGAGATTTTTATCGACTCAAGTATTATCTGCACAGCTTTCTCTTATTTTTAACTAATATCATACATAATAAAAATTAAATCTATTGTCACTATCTCGCAGATTTCTTTACTCAAGTTTTAATTTTTTGCACATGAATCATTCATGCTTAATTACTGCACAAGTATTTAGTAGTAGTAGTAGTATAGCAGTATCAATATTTTGCTTACTTCCAAATTAATGAAAAAACTTGATGAATACTATAAGTCTTATTATATTACTGTTTCATAAGTCTAGCTAGAATAATTTTAAACACTTGCCTATGATATACTTGTATATACTTTTAAAATTATTAGAGTGACTGTAATATAACATCTAGAAAAGCTTCCTTTGCTAAAGAATAAGTATAATAACTTCAGGTTAATTTTTTTTCAGACCTTTAAGTCCACAGCAATGCTTGTTAGGCATTCCACTTAGTTTGTCAAATGGATTCGGTTCGAGCATCAGTAAAGATTCAGATCATAGTCGCTCAAACAGCAGCAGTTGTGGTAATAATCACTCAGATTCAATTACTGTTCAAGAAATCATTCATCGCAAAAGTTCCAGTATGGATTCACAAATGGTCGCTGAACATAATCGTATTGCTAGTTGGTCTTTTATTATTATTATTAATATTTTTAGTATAAATGATACGATGAAGCACTGAAAAATTGTAGTATATTAATATATGGACATTTCGAACAGTCATAACAGGTCAAGCACAGATTACGGTTTATTTTTATGATGATTTTAGATGTTCGTAAAGTGAATACGGTATCATCTGCTGATCAGATTGATCGGTTGTTACGAGAAAGTCAAAATGGTATAATTGCTGGTGATAGTAGTCGTATTGGTGGAAAACCAAGAAATAAATTGGCTGTAGTCATTAATGATGATCCCTCCATGACTTCTTTAGCAAGCACAACGTTCAATGGTCAGTCAAAGTCTTTCATGGATCTGCATTTTGCTTCAAAATTCGTTGATCACTTAGATTCTCCCGACATTCACCGTCGTTCCCGATCAAATTCTACCGGACCAGCGGACATTACAATACCCAATAGGTTCTATTTTCAACTTCTTCGTGTTAATCTATATCATTATATACAATGACGAAATCACTGTTTTAAAAATTTTTGCCTCTAAACTTCTATTTGCTTTTAAGAAACATGTATATCTGTAAAGTAATCTCTAAGTTACGTACATTATTAAAGCTACATTTATTAGCATCCTACTGAGTTTGTTTGTTTTTCAGATCGTGCTCAAGTAGTCCATCAAAAGCCGACCCTTCCATTCAATTGTACAGTAAACGACATTTGTACACTGATGATACTCCATCTACATCATTGGAACATAGAGAAGGATGTGATCTAAGGGCATCCCAAGGTACTTTAGACAGCAGTCCCGATATTTCAGAGCAACCACAAACGGCACAGTCAAGTGGAACGATAAGATGTTCATCACCTGCAACTATGGCGACTTATGGTAACGATGAAAATCTGGATCTATCTTCATCTCAGGCTAGACTCGACTGTTTTTTGTTCTTTCAATTCTATTTTGTGTTTGACAGCGCAGTAAAGTGGCTAAGTTTGAAAATATGCAACACTTGCTTCAATGTATAGGGCAAAAAATCGCACTATGAATAATATTGTTTTGTCAATGTTGAAGCAAACTAATTTTTTAACAGATATTAATGCTAAATGTAATCTAAGGAGTAGTTTGAACTATGATTCCTAGACTTTGATTAGTCATAGTATTTTTTGGCAATTTTTCTGATACTTCTCACAGTCATTAGAATGAAAATATTTTTGATTACCATCTAATTACCATCTGATAATTAACATCTGGTGTATGGTAATTATTTTTAGAGGAAAAGTTGTAAGAGAACTGTATATTTGTTCGAAGGTTACAGATGTTGAATGCTCGACGATTTGAGCGACGTTACCATACATCAGATGGTATTGATGTTACAAAGTCCAAAGCACCTGCGAATCTGCCTCCTGGAATATTGAAACGGTTTTCGTGGAATGTCTCAACAGCTGTCGGTGGTTCATCTAGGAAAATAACAAATCGAATGAATGAGCAGGTATTCACTGCTTACTCATATTAACATTGTTTTCCTTAATCGTACTCATATCATCTATTAACTTTTTCTGCTGTATACGATAATGATGTTATACAAGCTTTAAATGCGCTACATTGAGAAATGTAAAAATATTTCAGAACATTCGGCGTCAGTCACAATCAACGGTAGCTTCTTCAGAATCATTCAGTTCGTCTACGTCTGGTTTTAGTACCGCTTCATCATACATGGAAGGCTCAACGGTCACAGAGGAAATGACTCCAACCGGTGAACCGGACATGCATATTTCAACAGGTAAATAAATTCGACTTCATTAATAAACATGGGTTTTAAGGTGGCCTAGTATCTCTTTCAAAATTTTTATAGAATAAAAGCGAACTGCTGATGGGCTTAGCAAACGTTAAGAAAATGTGGTGAAGTTGAAAGCTGCAATGCATTAATTCTTTTTACTTAATTCAAATACCACAGCTATTCTGATATTTAAGCTTGGAATTTAGGTTTTGTTGAGCTTCTAGAGCTACTAATTGATGAGAATAGAATACTGGTGAGGTAATCTTTTGTTGTTTATAGTGGCGATTGGTGAACATTTGGAAGAATTGACAGAAGATAGTGGAACTTTACGAATTCATCTTAGTGAAGAAAATGTGCGTGAAATTGAAAGCTGTAATGATTTGACGGCAGTTCCACCTCCTCTTCCTGAAGTTCCGCCACCACCATTGGTATTGAATAGCCGAGAAAAAGCAGCAACTCGAGCTACCACCGCACCTCCTGCTCCAACGGTCTCAACTACCATAGCTTCAGTTTCACTTGCCGCGACATTTGCTGGCAAAACAGTCGAATCGTGTAATTCAGTCAAGCAACAAGAATTACTGAAGTTTATCATGGATAATCACTTAGAGACTTCGTATGTTCTTTCATTTCTCAGAAATCAAAAAATAGCAAAAAAAGTATATTGCCGCCTTTCATGCAAAGACGTCATAACAACACTATGAGAATTCGCAAACTTTCGGTAGTCTGTAGATTTGAGAAATTTGAAGCTCTGTTTTTCGAAAAGCAAAGTAGAAGTCCCAGATTCTAGTAGGAATGGATTTTCCTAGTTAAAAACTAAAACTAGTCAGTAGAGTAATTGACTTAAAGATTCGTGCTCAGAAATTTAAAGAGATTTTCAGTGATGTGTAAAGAATTGGCTACCAAACCTAAATGTACACGAATACGGACCACTGCATGCATGTCAAGATTGTGAAAGTTTATGCCAGTGTAACCAGTTAGCGTATAGCAAGCACTGCTTAACCAAATGAAAGGAGTTTGTACTAACTTGTAGTTATTTTGCATAACCAATACCAGCGTTTATTTCCCACATTTCTGTTTCTATCGTTAATACTGTTTTTGCTATATCTGTGATACTTTTCTTCACCATGTATTGTGAAACGGTATTTCATATCTTCAGAATTACTTCCCAGTTTTAATTTTCATGCATATCGAAATGGTTAAGATGTACGAATGAGCCTTCTTTAACATTCACAAAGAACTCAAAGATGGACTTCTTGTTATTTTAGTAGTAGACTAAGTTTCAGTTGCTACTCTTGTAAAAATGGAATAGTATAGGGATACAGCAAATACTCATAAATAAAATCTGAGTACATGCTAAGAGAAGAATAGAGGTACTTGTCATTTTCTCCATATCTTATCAGTGATTGCAATTTGTCATGTACATAAAAACGCTTGAGTTTGAAAGCTGTTACAACCTAAACACCATTTGATGCCACATTTATGAATTTTACTATAGTTTACCATAATTCATTTGCAACCGAAGTTTTGAGATTCAAAATTAGCGTTTAATTTATTTTACAACCAAACCGTTGGGTGTAAACTGTACAATGACATACACAACTTTTAAATTTCACTTGCATTAATACATAACTGTAGCATAAGTACTGCACCTCACAAATTTCATAACCACAAAGTACAAAACAGTCATACGTCAATCTGCTTACATAAAATTATTATGGTGACACAGTCCCTACAAATAAAATAATACTTTACGACAGTTATTAGTGATATTCAAAAAAATTACCACGTCAGCATAAAAAAACATACCCACCTCGAACATGAACTGTTTAAATAAAGACAAATGTTTGAGTTGTTGTAACAAAGACAATTACAAGATCTATTAAATCATTTTAAAAAGGACCGGAATTGCTCATTAGACATTTTTATGTTCGACGAGGCTTTTAAACCATTACTTTCGACATCATCATGACCACTTGGTGCTGCTACAGTTCGCGTTAGAGCTCGAGGAATAAGTGTAATTTTGCTTCGCTTGTGGGACTAAAACATGAATCTTAGTTCAAATATTTCAAATCAACTCAGTAAAAAATGAGATAAAACAATACAAGACACCAAAATTTTATTCTGAAATACATTCCTTGCCTAGCTTGTGCAGTGTACTGAGAGTCCTAAATTTTAATAAATGAATGTTACGGTTAGCAAAGTGACATGCGCAAATATTAGGTCGTCCACAGAAATTTTTCTATAGATTATAAAGTCCTGGCATAAACTCAATTTCCGGTGATAAGAAATATCAATCTACCAAATTGGTTGAAGTTGAAGACGACTGTTGCTGATCTTTACGTTTTGGTGGATTACTAATTGCAACGGCCAATTTTCGTTCTGCAAAAAGTGTAAAAAATAAAAGGTAAGTAAAAATAATCAGAAAAGAAGCGAAAAAAAATACACCAATAATTAAGAAATAAATGAGCCATATCCACTGAAATATGTGAAGATAGAAGAGTCAGAATTAAAACCATGTATAACAGCCAGAAAATCAACCTAGCAGAAAAAGGTTTTCTCCAGATCTCACTGCATTAGCAGCATCTTCATCGGTTTCATATTCTATGTAGGCACAACCTTTTGATTTACCAGATTTGTGCGTTACAATACGAATATCACGTATGGTACCAAACACTTTGAAAATCTCCTTAAAGAAATTAAGTCTTGTTTGCTTTCCCGTTAAAGATAACTATTTTGTAAACGAAACAATATCTAAATAGTCATCTGTTTTATCCAAAATCATAAAACTACTAACAAATAAATTTGTAAATTAAAAAACTTTGGTGTTCGAAACATCAAAAACTAGCATATGAAAATATTAAAAACCTTCAACTGATCCTCTGATGCATCGTAATGGATGTTATTAACAAAAACTTTGTTTTTTTCTAAGCCAATGTTGTAACGAAATTCGGAAGGTTTCCCTTTTTGTGATTTATACTTAGAAACATATAGTGGTCTGCCATCGATATGCTTTCGATCCATTTTTAAAGCTTCTTGAGCTTCTATTTCAGTGGAAAAATCTACATACCCAAATCCCTGAAATTTGGCTCCACTGTTGTAAATTTAATCCTTGAGGATCCTAGCAAACATACTTTCCATATAAACGGACTCCCGAAGCTAACAAATTTGAAAACGAACACGAAAAGCGGTATTGCTTCGCTTATTTTTCCATTCATTTACAAGTACGGAAAAAATTAACCAATTACGATAAACAAATCGCAAAAACAATTTTAAGACAAACTAATAGTACATAGAGACATTAAGAACTTACTTTATTTAATTTGCTCATCCCACGATAAATAAGTCGCACTTCTTTGGCATTCGGAAAGATTTCTTCTAATCTTTCTTTGGTCAGCTTGAAATCGAGATTGGATATGAAAACAGTATTTTGCTGCTGTGCAGAATCGTTGTTTATTGAAACTGGTAAAACGTCTTCACTTGAAGTAGCCTCTATCTTTGACATCGTCGGAGGGAGCTGCGGAATAACAAAACCGTCATTGTCCACCTTATTATGACCGGAATCCCCTATCTATAAATTTTCTATCTGAATTGCGGAATAAAAATGAATGAGAAAACTTTACTCAGTTTACATCATAAAATACTATTCACGCTACCTATCAATGTCTTTGATCCTGAAAATCTAAATCTGAAAATTGATATTTTAACAAATGCAAATGATATTTGGTCACGATATCGAAAGTATATTCGACTATGAATTAATTGAAAAAAAGAACGAAAATGGACTCATTTAACCATTCATTAATAAATCCAAGGCTTACTTCTATTTCATTATGATCTATAGCAACTGATTCTGAAAGATTTTTCAGTTCCCTATCATATGCAGCAGATTCAGGTTCTTCATTTGATGCATTTTCAATTTTCTTTTTTTTGTCAACAAAATTTAAAGTACGTTCTTTTCTTCGTTTTCTACTACTTCCCCCTTCGAATTTAGACTTCTCTCCTCGCGATGAAATCCGAACAGCTTGAGAATTCACTTTTGCTAAAGCTATGTCCAGTTCTTCAATGGTACCTACTTCTCTCTCAAACTGGATGAGAGCTTCAAAGACCTGAAATATTACAATCAAATAAAAAATTGTCCCCATTTAATAACATCAGCAATTACGATTTACTTATTTTGCCTCAAATTAAAAAGGCAGTTTAAACAAACTTATTCTTATTGAACAGTCACCGTAAATGGATGGTCACTAGCTGAATTTATAGCTCTGTAAAGCAATTTGCGAGCGTTGTTTAGAGTGCCAAAAAAACGCTCCAAATTGGCGGCTTCTATCCAAGCTGCAGCAAGATGACCACTTCCTGATGCCAGAATATCATTCCAAATCTTCCGAGCTGAAATCGTTGAAAATTTTGATTCCCTATATTTAGAGACTATAAAATTTTGAATTTTTATATTTGTTCAATGACCTCTGTACTGAAGTACTTTTATCATTGGTAATATCAATTTATAACGAGGACAAGACTTACGATTCAGCACACTTCGGGCTATGTCTAAATAAATGTAAAAATAAAGATATACCTTTATCGGGCTGCTTTGCTACTGTGTACAAAAACAAGGCATAATTTTTGCGGTACTGAGCTTTTGGATTGTCCCAATGAGATTCAAATTTTTCGCTTAAAAATGATGCACCTTCTTCAAATTTTTCTAGTACAATTGTGTAATCACTGTTTCCTAAAACAGATGCAAATAAAATGAAAACAAACTAAAAATGCTAAAGAATAGACAATCAAAAATTTGAACGACAAAGTATGTTCGAATGAGATGAATGCAATAAGATGAAAATTCTTTATGATTTTTAGTAATAGTTGTCGATACGTAAAATGCAAAAAGCATTATGAGTGAACAATCAGAAAACATTTCTGTTATTTTCAGAAAACATTTCTAACTGTTATTTGCAAACAGATAATATGTAAATTCATCTCTAGCAACTTTAAAGCTTGAACAAAGTGAAAAATAAAGTATAAACCTTTGCTGGCTACTCGTCTGCGAAGCAAATAAATATAAGTACGATAAAGTGAAAATCCTTCATCGGCTGTTGTTATTGAATCCTGAGCATCAGGCCATTTGCTGTCAATTTCTTCAGATGGAGCATTCGATCGTTCAAGAGCAGAAAAGTACTGTTGCCAAAGTGCCGAACATGGCGCATGACGCACAGCTCGTGCATAAACGTCCACGGAAATCTCTAACCAATTTATTCAGTCGGAATAAAAAGTGCTTTTTTCATAATTCTTTTTTTTGAAGACAAAAACTTTTGCTCTCATGAAATATGCATATAATAAAGGAAATAACTGCAAAATTCACATCGAAGGCAAGTATAAAGTCAGATAAGTTACAAAATATTAGATGAACAGCTAATCAACTTTAAAGTTTGCCTGACCTGTGGCAATTTTAATTCAGTATCCAGCCAATTCCCGTACTGCAACCAAATATTTGAGTTTGGATATGAAGCAAGTGTACAAAGAGATCGTTCAAAAATCATCTGAATTCTGGCCGGATCATTGGCTATAAAGTAAGCGACTAATATAGACGATTAAATTTATGAAAATTGACGTACTATAGAGCTAACATATCAGCAAATTTCCCAAAGTATGATTTAAAAAATTACAATGCTTTTCAAATGCGATATAGTCTAACAACGAAATTAATTTTTCATCCACATCTGTAGCATCATAAAGACGTTTTTCATATTGGAGAAGATCTGATACATACTGTGCCGAAAGTTCAAATGCTTTGCGACACTGATCTGAGACTTTGCCATCTGCAGAAAATACTAAAATAATTAATGACATATGAATAAGAAACAATATCATCTACGGAAAGACCCCAAATATAATTATAATGAGAACTATCAGGACTAGTTATTCTAAAACATGACACAAATTCTGAAACTATTTGTAATGAAGAAACAAAAGGCTTCAAAATCACGAAATTTTAGCTTAAAATGCAAATATGAGATGAGTCAATACTAAAATGCATCATTGTCAGTAGCCGTCAAATAGGAAAGAAATTATTGTCACCTGTAAAACTTTTGTATTCAGACCATGATTCCTCAATACTAATATGAGGTATGCAGAGTAACCGATAATAAAGTGACTCCACAAGCTGTCTTTGTTTTTCATCTTTTTCTCCATTCATAGAAGTTAAAATCATTTTTTCGAAGTCCAAATATACATTCCAGATTACTGACGCATAATCTGCACGAACACCAACTTTTATAACTGCTTCCTCCATTTTCTGAAAATTAATTTTTATCTTAAATAAAGACTGCTTTTATGATATATAATGTTCACTGTTGTTCGCATATTAATAAAGTGCAAAACAATTAACATAATGTTAATTATGTAGAATCAAGTTAATATCTTGAAATGCAATATCAACATAGATATCTGGGAAATTGGTTCAGCTCTCATGGTAAAGAAAACAAATATTTTTATATAACAATGCCATTGCAGACTAATAAGCCCTAGTACCTCTCTAGCAAATTCAAGAGATACACCACAAGCCCACTGAACATATTCCAAGTAAATATCAGGACTATGGAAATCCCGACATGCTCGTTCAAAAATTAGCTTCAGCACATCTTTGTCTCCCTTATCAGATTTCTCATCTCTAAAACGATGCGAAAAATAATCTAATTTATAAGAAAGCAACAAAGTGAATGCTTTATTTTATTTTTCTCTAAGACAATTTATATTGTTGTCAAATTTGAGATGTCTTTGTAAAATTATAATGCTTTGTACGTATTTTTGCAACTGACCCTTCCATTTTTCGAAGTTTAGCTTTGAAAAGTAAAAAAAAAATGTATAAGAATATCTAAGCCACTAGTAAAGTTTTGCTGTGTTCTAAAAACTAACTCAATCCAATCCATCCAAAAAGATGGAGGCATTAAGTATATTTGTGATATACATTCACGCTGCTCCCGAGCAGCTTTCAGTTCACCATTTTGACGTAAAGCCATAATCAACTTCATACGATACTGATAGCTCTTCGGTTCCTTTTCAACCTACAAAACACTCATAATTATACCCTTGCAGCGCCGTTCAGCTATCATGCTAAAGGAATAGAGAAAGTTTGAAACATCGAATAAAGAGATTTGATACTACAGTTGAAAAACTTGCAGCTTTCTCCAGTTCCACAATCATTTCTCCATCGAACTTATCAAAAAGTTCGTTTCCAGCATTCTGTCTGGTGTCGCTATCACTGCTACTATCACTTCGCGAGTCACTACTCATTTCCTCAAATTAATCAAATACAAGATGACAAACAATACTACCTTAGTAAGCTTGGAAAAAGCTATATTTCTTGCAGTTTACTCAATTAATGTAACAGATGTAAAAAAAATATATAATGAGGGCTACACAGAGTAGAATACTGAAACTGTGAATTTACATATTACTTCCCACAGTTACCCTATTCCCCACAGCCTGCAATTTTGTGCGTCTAAATCAAAAGCAAGAAAAACAGCTGTATGAACGATAAGAGTGAAAAATCATAACACAAAAAATTAACAAATAAAGAAATGTAGAGAGGGGAAATAAACAACCTCACCACATTTTGACAGAAAATGAAACTAAATACGAGGACGCTGTTGCATGATTAAAATATGCAACTAATCATGCAAAACTCGTGTTCAGTAGCATAATGCTTAATGTTGAAATATTGAAAGCGACTGGAAATGTAAAATTAGAATTTTTGTTATGAGGACTTTGTTGGGTAAGGTATTAGCTTCTGCGCAATTAAAGAAACTGATATCCTAGTCTAGCATCTGCTAAAGCCAAAAAAAAAAACCTTTATATCACATTCAGTAAAAATGACAATTTATTAAATCTTTTCAGCAAAGGTCAGGCACTTGAGAATAAAATATATTAATATCAGTCAATATCGACTCTCCAAGATCTAATGAAAGCTGTATAGCTTTTAAGTTAAGAGTATGTCTATTTCTGGTTGGCTGCATATTTGGACCTGAGCGTTATGCATAAATTCTATAAAAATAAAATGTGAATACTTATGAATCCGCATGACCTTTACGCAAAATGTAGAAGATGATGTGTTAATTCTGTTTCTTTTGTCAATCTTCCTGTTCCGAAAATGAAACTAAAAAAAAATTGAGACATCACTCTCATACTGAAATCTGAATGCTTTTGAATCAAAGATCAGTCTCCATCACAACATCTAATATTAGCTCCTTATTAGATTTGTTATAAGAGCTGAACTTTGAGGTAGCTATTTTTTCAATCATTAAACTGATGACAGTTGCACTTTGGCAAAGTTACGCAATTTAATGACCTCATAAAAGCTATTATAGTAATTTTGTTTAAGCGCTATCACTCATTATTACTTACATACCATTATGTATCCGAAAATTTGTGATTTAAAGTATTCTTGCCTTTCTGAGACAAATTTAACTTCCAAAAGTGCAAATTTACTGGATACTTTGTAAGTTAATTTGTTCGGATTTGAATCAATTTCTGTACTATAATTTATCTGTATTAACTGAACCTGAAATGAGATGGCAATGAAAGTAAAAATTTTCTTTCAAAATTTAGAATTTGTAAAATGCATTGGATTGTTTACATATCCAAAACAGTTATGAGTTTTTCAACATCAGATCTAACAAAAAGTGAGTAATAAACACTGAATTACGTTTATTCTATTTTAAACCTTTACTCTTTTTTACGTCATTTGATTGCTCAAAATTTCCGTAACTAAATCTCCCATACTTTATTCCAGCAATTCCTCTGCGAAATTTGTTGGCAAATTAATTAAAGTTGTATCGTTTTCTCCATTTTAATGATTTGATAGAATTAATGTCCTACGCACATCTATAAAAGTGTTCCATCATAACAAAATTTATAGCAACAGCTCAAACAACATATTTGCCTAGCACAATCATTCATCCCTCACTTTCGTCTTGAAAACCGAACCACATACTATCAAGACAATGCCTTACGGCAATATGTTGATGCTACCAATTCCATTCTTCTTTACATTAACTTTTTTCAACATTTTCTGTCAGGTTTGTAAATTTTTCCTTTTAAACATGCAATATTTACATATTTTGTAGATTCAAATTCTTTCCATTTATTTCTTCTTCACAATAAAAGTATGAAACTTTGCGAAATTTAAAGTGATTTTCAAATTTCACAAGTAAATATCTATGTTAACAAAAAAAAGCACTTCGATTTATTTACTTTAACTATTATTTTTTGCTCTTGTTTGCATTAAAATGAAACTTATTATTGTATTAATTTATGAACCAAACTAACAAACATTTGTCAGTCAAAAGACAAAGCTTAGGTAATCGTTTTTGTGCACGTTTGTAGCTTTGGTGATATATCATTCAGTCCTTTTCAAACACAATATTTTCGCACTTCTTACTTAGCTAAGATAACAATCATTCTTAGCATATCATTCAAAAAGTTCATTCATTACAAAAACTAAAGCAAAAATGTATATGAGATAAAGATCAAATTAATCAAAAAATTGATGCTAGCATGATTATTTAGATAATGCAAGCACAGAAGAAATAAACATTATTAACGTTTTCAAACCAAAATCTGCAATATTTGCAAGATTCTGATTTTAAAGACGTTAATAATTTCATATAAGAAGAAATTGAAATAAGTTCACTGATTTTTTGAAACTATTGTATCTTCAGAGATCTTGCAAATACTTGAGAAACATTTATATTAAGAATTACACATGAAAAATTAATTGTTCATAAAAAAGGAACAGTGAAAACTGTCAGATTAAAAGGAACAAAAAAAATTAGCAATACAAAGTTAAGCAGTGTAAAAAATGATCAAATGAAGAAAAAAACAAAAAATTAAGACCAGAAAAACAGAAATAAAATCTATTAGACTGATAATAAGAAATTTTAAAGACAATGAATATATACGATGACTTCTTCTTTCGGCTGCCAAAATGGGAACGACTTGGACCATCCGGTGGTTCGCTCGTTTCCGGCCGTGGTAAATTCCGGCCAGGATATGCCTCAAGTATTTCCGAGAATCAATTTTACTTGTCCGAACCATCATTTGCATACAAAGTATCCATTTTTGAATCTTGCTAAGAAAAACTACAATTTGCTATCATTCTTCTTTCGCGTTGTATTTAATTTCAAATCTTCATCTCCCTAACAACCGTAAGGATTTTTTTGATTTTATTACAGTTTGGTAAAGTGAAAATATGCCAGATGAGCGAGAGAATGGATACAAAAGTTGACTTAATATTGATGAAAAAAGTAGAGTGCATGAAAAGAAAATCATTTAGTATCATCTATAAAAAAATAGATTGACTGAAATGTTGGAAAGATAATTACAAAACTATAGCAACATTAAATATTTAAATTAACGAAATTTGAATAATACTGCAGTACTGAAATATTTATGGATAAATTTAAAATAAATTTACCCATGTTTTAGAAAGATCAAAAAACTCTTGAAGTTACTTTTTGAAACGATAATGATCACTTTTAATGCCTTTCCAAAACTGTCTAGAAATTGCTCTTACAAGTCGTATTTTCAGAGATCCCGAATCGATTGGGGAAGCAGCAATGATGGTTTGAATTTGTAATGAATAATGAATCTATGATAAAAGATTTGCAAACATCCATTTCTGCATGATATGCTCAAAATGCGATAAAAAAATATCTGGATCAATCTGTCGAAATACTTTACCTCAAATACAAAACAAATTATTGACTTTTGCAAAGTTAGACTTTTCACAATTACGCGAACAAAAGTAAACTAAAAGACTCACTCTGCGCTGTAGGTAATGAAAATAATTTTGTGATGTGCACCATGCCATCAAGTGAGAAGACGAATAAGAAAAGTTTGAAATAATGCCATTTATATTTCTGGCAAATATCAGATATCGCTCCTAGCAACATTTTGGATAGAATTTTAGTTTCTAAAAGTAACGAAATAATACCAGACCCATAACACCTATCTGCCCATAGTATCTGCATATTATAAACTTTTATACATACAGTTTTGCATAGTGTTTAGAACCATTAGAAGTAAGCTCACGAAGTAACTAACATACAGCTTATTTGGTGAGAGTGCATTATATCTGATACTACGTCTGTGTTCGAGAAAGGAATTTTACGCATTACATGCAACCCGACCCAAGAACGACCTCTAATGTTAATTAACAGTGTCTCTTGTACAGTTTTTTACTCTCTGCTCCTGGAAAAGTTGTTGCATAATGCAGTCCTACAAATATTTAACAAGCTGTATTAAGTAACAGTAACACATATCTCTTAAACACTGGGCGTATACATAATTATTCTGCCGAGTAGTATGTTAGTGGTTATATGATCACTGTTTTTCCACATGTCGCTGCTATTTTAGAATATTTTGGGTATTTTTAATAATTATTTGCTTGTAAAAATAATGATCTATTTCAAGTTTTATAATAAATAGATTTTTGACCTAGTTTAAAATATTTCTGTCCTTCCCTTGATATGTTAAGTTCGGAGCGTATGTTGTTTTCAGGTTTAGTGATTATCAAACAAATAATGTTACCGTGGTTTAGTCTAAAGGTGATATTGATTTTTGTTCTAACTAGAGTATGTGGTAAGTTGCTCGAGCGAAAATTTCCTTGCTTTTTCCAAATTTTTTTTTCGAGAATGTTTCCTAGTACAGTCTCCTCAGTTTATTAATTAAACTTAAACAAGAACTTATTTCAGTGACGACTTATTGGTTATGTATGCATAATAGTTGTGATCGAAAATAATGAAGATTTCTGATTGTAGTCATCTAGTTTTTTTCAGGGAAACATACGAAATATCTAAAAATTTTAATTTTTTATTATAGAAAGCTCAAAAAAGGTTCGTTTGATTGATGTTTCAACGCTTACTCTATACAGGGACAAAGTCACTACTGGAAGAAGATCTTCTCCAATTCCACAGATTCAGTGTGTTGGAGGATCAGCGAAAGGGCAGTTCCAACCGAAAGTATGTGTTTCGCTAGAAACATTTTCATGGTCATTACTTTAGAGGACTTAATCTTAGGACTGCATTTCAAATCTTTCAATCTAACTGGCACTTGATGTATGCATTTTCGTTATTTTGTGATTTTGTTATCTATATGACTTGTATGTTGTCAAGATAATTTTTAGGTTGTTCAGTGTTACAATAGAGGTTATGATGGTTTTGATGTACAGTGGGAATGTAAAGCAGAAATGAGCGATCAGTATGAATTTGGTGAAGCAAGTTTTTCATAATTAACGAGTAAATTTTTGCATGAATTGCTCAAATGGCTAACTTCTGTTTATTTTTTGTTTTTAGTTTTCCAAGTCTCCCACTTTTCTGATCATATCTGCTATTTTAGAATATTTTGGTTATTTTTAACAATTATTTGTTGTTCATAGTCGCTGTTACAATATGAAAACGAAAATGTTTGTACTTTGAGCATTATTTTAGTATTTTAATAATCTTTTTAAAAGATTTTCAAAACTTATCAAAAATTGTTTATTTCAGATTCGTATATCTTGTGAAGGATATGACTATCCAGATGATCCATATATTCTGCAAGGATCATGTGGAGTAAGTTTCAAATTTAGTTTGTGGCAACTAATAGAAGTACTAATAAGTAAGTTTTCAAATTATTGTAGCACCATAATTTTCA
Source organism: Thelazia callipaeda (assembly GCA_900618365.1). Lineage (NCBI taxonomy): Eukaryota > Metazoa > Nematoda > Chromadorea > Rhabditida > Thelaziidae > Thelazia > Thelazia callipaeda. Next base: position 44,178 of record UYYF01000031.1, read on the forward strand.
TCCTTCGATATTTTCAGCTGAAGTACAATTTAGAATATAGTCATAGAAAAAAAGGCGACGACACTCGAAGTGTTCCGCCATATGAAGAAAACTTTGAGTACGTTTAATAAACTTTTATATGTTTTGCGGTTTGAAAATATTCACATTTACTGTAGGTAATTTACATTTACTGTTTGCTAAAAGTAAGAACTACCATTTAATGCTAACTTATTCTGTAATTTAGCAATTTGTTCCAGATTTGGTTCATCAAAACTCTTGACTTTGCTGGTTATTCTTTTTTTCTTCTATTTGATTTATCATTCTTGTTCGGCATCCAGATATGGAGAAACAAGGCGTAGTGGTAAGAAATTTTAATAATTGTAATAGTCAAAAGTGTGACTTTCTAGCTCGTCACTGGCCGTCTTGTTTTTATTATTCTCTATTGAAACTCGCGCTGATAAGTGGATTCAATATGTTGGACCAGTCCTTGTAGATGCTTCTAGAAGTACAGATCATCTTTCATTGCATAAGACATCTAAAGGGAATCAGAGTTGAATTGACTTTTTTCGTTTTTAGGATGGGATGGAGATCAGGGACCACCGCCTCCACCTGGTAGTGGACGACCACCTCCTCCAGGTTTCAAGAATTTCACTCGCCCGCCCGACGCCCCTCCGACATATGATGAAGCTTTTTACGGTTGTTCTAATACGCGTTCGCAATCCAGCGGGCCTGGGTTTTTTTCTGGTTTGGGCTTAGGAGGCTTGGCTGGATATATGTTCGGAAGAAACCAAAACAGGTCTTGTAATCGTCTTATTCGAATAAAAATTCATATTGCAAAGTTTGAAAGCACTGTTTTGTTCAGTTGTTTACGCTGTTTACTGGCAGATTTCAGTGATAACAGTTTCTTCCGGAATAGGAGGTCATTCGAGCAAGATTATAGTTATAGAGCTTCTTCTGCAGGACCTTCGCGTCGAACAACATCAGGTGAATTAAGTTATGCATCACATTATCTTTATGTTTCGCCAACATCTTGTAATAGGATACATTTTATAGTGTTATATTATTGTATTGTAAATTTTTCATCACATCACTACTATGTGTGGTGTTCTCAGTGATAGACAAAAAATAAACTTTTGCTAAGCCTGAAGTTTTGTGCATTTTTTTTGACAAACTCAGTACTTATCGTTGATTTCATCTCATTCAGTCTTATATAAGTTAATTTCCTTGCAGGATTTGGCCAGACGGAACGGAGGTAGCAAATGTGATTTGTGATATTATTTTTCTGACACAAGAAAATCCTTGAATTTCAAGTTTACCTGTTATAGAAACAAACTCTTTACATTAACGAGAACAATGTTAAGTATCATTTATAACCTTGAACATCAGGATATGTTGTTTATTTTTAATGATTTCGTTTTTTTTTCTTTTTGTACCTCTTAATAAAATTTGTCAGAAATAAAACTTTCTGTATTATTCCCTTTGTTTACAACTATTTGTTGAAACTTTAGTTTCGGCTGAGCATCTTTTAGCTTTTCTGTCTAATATTGTTAGTAGCGAATTCTATTACTATTTATTCACCAAAAAATTTAATGGTAGCTGTTGTGGTAGTAATGAAATGACAGTAATACATTATTTATATCCGTATTGGTTTTTTTTTTGAAAGAACTTGCTATCTTTCTCGTTTTCCATTGTTTCATTTCTCCATGATAAATTAAAATGTGGGCATTAAACTTAAGTTCCTTGTTATTAAAAATTAATTGCTGATGATAGAAGCAGACATGTTGATAAATTTGTTATAGATCTGTAGTATTATATCTAATTCAGGATAGTGCTCAAATTGCGCGATGTTAGATGATCAGTTTGAGCCAACAGAGTGAGGAAAGATTATTTCTTCAAAGGATGTTTAATTTTTGTCATGGTTGTTATGTCTTTGCTCATTTCCGAGTGTTTTGCGCGTCATCTATTTTTGTTGCTTCCACAAATTATTCAGCGCTGTTAATTATAAGCTGTTATCATTTTTAATAAACAATATAGTAAAATAACTATATATATATATAGTCATTTTACTATATTTATCTCAATATGCGCTTTTTTAATTTAATTTTTTATCTAAACAGAATTGATGTTCTCTCTTGATCCCATTTTCTTTAGTCAGTTCCTGATTATTTGTAAATTAGTTGGCTCAGCATGAACTTACAAAAAGCATTTTCTCTATTGCATATGTTCACTTGCTTCGTCATGGTTTCTTGTTTTTCCATAATCACTTTTTTGGCTGTTGATTGGAAACTTGTCCGGGTCGTAATATTTTTGATTTTTGCACGTTCAAAAATCCCTTGTGATCTGCTTGCTTCCTTCTTGATGCAGTGACTGATTTGCCTGTGATTGAATCTTCAAAGTTGCTTCTAGGTAATTTGCTTAGCTCTCTTTTTGCGTGAGTGGAGCCTGCATTCAAATACAGCATTTAATCGTAGCAGTGCTGACGGTGATGCCATGTATTCTTGTGTTTCAGTTTACTCCGAATTTTTTTTTTGATTTCTAATTTTTTACAAGTCGCTGTCCGTCTAACCCTTAATTCATTAAGGTCTTTGCACGCTTAAGAATAAAAGAGTAGTGGGACTTAAGTTTAATTTATTATATGACACTGCAGCAACTTTTATATATTACGCTTCGAACATCTAAAAATGTCTCCTTGGGACTAAGAAGCAAAGATTTCTGGAGAAAGATTGTTAACTTGATTTCAATAAGCATAAACAGTTTGCAAGATCTTCTGCGTTCTGAGTTTGGCTGCTAAGATAGCATAATAATATGTATGTCAACTTTTTGCACATTCTGCAGATAATCGCACTTACCAATCATTGATTCCAGTGTGTCGTTTTTCATTTTCGAAATGGGAATATCAAGTCTTTTGCTCGCTAATTTGTTTGATTTTTCCAGTCTGGGCAATGTGCTTTCAATTGTCTTGCGATAGACAGTGTCCTAAATTTTTTTATAATCATTAATTAAAATTCAGGAAAATGGAAACTTGTTTGAATACTTTATCATATTCAGGCTAAAGTTTTGGATTCCCTAAAAGAGATTGCGAATCTTTTTTGTCTTCAGTAAGTACCGTTTCACTGAAAATAAGTTTTTTCTGTAATAAAAGTGGATTGATCTCTGTTTTTTCTAACTGTAATGTTGTAAGCATTGTTTTAGATGACGAGCTGAACCGTTTTTTCACCAAATTGCGATGAAGACCAGAATCTTAGAAATATGATTCAGAGCACCTTTCCCAGGGAGTCTCGATCAGCGAGAAGTACTGGCATTTCCTTTTTCGATGCTTTTCGTTTTTTGACTTCATAAATCAATTTGAGTATGCAGTGAATCATTTCCATGCCCAGAACCACCGCAATAATGTAGACAGTTATCATATAGGACTATAATTTAAGTACTATGTTATAAACAGACGAAAGCACTTCGATGTATTGTATGACAGAAAAACTTTACATAGAGTTCTTTTATTCGTCGAAATTTGACATCTATTCGCGAATCAAAAGATCATTAATTAACGTAAAGTTATTATACCAGTAATTGTTCTTTGGAAAGGAACATATAGGATGCATGTGTCGTTTGCATTTGTGACCACTCGGCAGTAAACAATTTCACATATAGAATCAATACATGTTAGCTCAGCGTCTTTATGATTTAATGTAGCATGTAAATTACCACTGACTACTTTCACCTTCTAGTTAGAAGGGGCCATCTTCAGGATAATTTTCCATTTTCTAATTTTGTTACCACGTGACTTTTCATAACCAACCCTCAATAAGTAAGCGTAATGCTTACTTGTTTCATGTGTGTCATTGAGTTCGCGTAAAAATAATTGTGAATCATTGTACTATAATACGATTGGCTTATTCTGTTAACTCTTCTCTATGAACGATGAACTACTTAACTTCGTGATTCAATCCTCCGGTTGAGCAAAAAACTAGAAACCACTCAAATTTTCCGCAGAATCATGTAAACGATTGACTCACAAAAACATTGGTCTAAGAAACAGAACCAGATTTCATGCCTATTGCTTACGCCATCATGTCTTAACGAGATCTAGAAAATTTATAAAGCATATACAGAAGTCAAGACTAGATGACATTAACAATTTGCTTAAAGAAAATATTAGTAACCAAAAATATACTTGCCGGTCCTGACCATTTCATTACATATAAAATTTCTACGAATTTCCAGTGCCACTTCGTGCTTAGCTGGTAATTTGAGCTTGATCAACTTATTTCAAAACTTCAAGAACTAATAAAGTATATGACAGTTTTTTAAAAATAGAGCATACATAAGGAAGGAAAATTTCTGGAACATATATATGCAAATATTCAAGAACACTAGGAAACAATCAGTTTGATATGAAGACATTACCACTATCATCAGTTAAATGAATAAATTAGTAATGTAGAAGAGATGGATCCACATAAACAAATGCTCTAGAATCAAATCCCTGACGATATGAGAACACGAAATGAAAACTTCGATAGCATCTATTGCACATATGAGCTGGACTAACAGGAAAAGTTTCATTTTCCACAATCCAACTGAAACAACATTCAATACGAAAGGAAGGAATTTTCTCTAGAGAGAGTAAAGATATCATTATTTTTTGTTGTCCATAATATTAAAAACACGAAAATGTTTAATAATACTACAAGTGCATGACTCACTCCGCAATCCGCCTGTGACAGGTAATACAATAATTTTCCAAGCTTGTGTCAGATAGTTTGTGAGGGAAATCAAAAGGGTAATCTCTAGCGTCCACTAGCCGTAAATCGGTAAAGAAGAAAATATGCTCACAATTGCCTTGATGAACATAAACATAAGGATATCCGAGGCGACATATCAAATCCCGAACCTAAACAAATAATTAAACAAAAGAATAGGACTTGAGTATCCTTTCCAATTTCCAACACTTTTATGTCCTAAAATTAGACGAGTAGTTAATTCATTGCGATGTCTAGTAAAGTATAGTGAACACTGTGTGTCACAAGTTTACGTACAGGAAAAGAACTAAGTTCTTAACAAAGAACGAGAACTGTTTTCTTCACAAAACATGGCTCCGAGTCCCGAACAAAACATAAGTAATTGTAACAAAATTGAGTTAACTTTAAAGCACTGCTTCAAGTAATTTCAGAATACAATTAACCTTGCCCTCATTGAGAGTTTTAACATTTGTGGGACCAAAATCTCGAGATTTCCGTTGCATCCACGCTCTTACAGGCCTAAAACTAACATGAGAATGGAATGAAATGAAAAAAACTTTCTTAAAACCAATGAAAAAGAAATTTTTCATTTAAACCGAGTTCATTAAATCAACCATATGCAATACTCTTATAAAAGCATATTCATATACACAGCAAAAACCTTAGATCTCCATATTATGTATTAAGGAATCAGTTTTTAATTAGTTTTTCGGAACGTAACAAATGAGGACAATTATAAAGAATATGCAAAACGAATTGGAAATAATAAACTACTCTGAAATATCAATATGGGGCTCCAATTTTGACCAATCTATTTGAGACAATGTTTCTTCCGACGCTGCATAGCTTTGAGCAATATAAAATGTGTCATGAATAAACAAGAAAGATGAGGGGTATCGAAACTGAAAAACAAATGCTTTGCAGTAAAATATATAATGACTCAAACATGCAGTTCAAAAGAATAAAAAAGTACTGAAATTCAAATTAGAAATTGATATACCATGTCAAACTGATGAAGTTCTGGTGTGGTACCTACGTCAACTACAGTACCAAAATCTCCAGTACAACGAAATAAACCATGCAATTCAAGCAGCGTAGTCTCACCGCGAACAAGAAATCTCCAGTAAGGGTTGAACTGAAAAAATTATGCTTAGTTAATAATTCTAGTAAATGAAAATTACCAGGAATAAATCAAAAAAAGTTCTATAACTTGAACAAACATACTATATGATTTTTCAGGAAATGAGTAAAGTGAATAATTTCGTGAACTCTGTACTAGAAGCGTGAAGTATGATACACAGTAGAATTCCAATTTTACACGCAGTAAAAATAACTGAGGATAACTTTTCAAGAACTAACAGATGCAGTTCGCTTTTCTGAATTTTCGAGATTTTTGTTGTGTGGTTTGCAAATGACGATTGTTACAACAATATCATCTAGCATCGAAGTTCCATATCCATCATTTCGATGATGTTTCATTTCCTATAAAGCAATAAATTCAGTAGTGAAAATTGAAAAAGCGGTTGAAATTAAGTAACCAACAGCACAAATTATCTAAGACAAATATTGTATAAATAATTACAGACGAATATTGTTTCTACAATATTGTACTCACAAAATTATTTCAGTTTCAAATTCATAATACAACTAAAACACTTACATTTTCATAATAATTACCATATTTAAGCACAGTAGTGCCATAAAAAATACTTTGCTGCACATTTCTTCTAATCTTTAAATCCAATTTATGTTGTCTGAAACCAAAGCTTTCCATTTTCATAGAGAAAACTTTTTCATTGTTTGAACAACTGAATAAGGCTATCAGATCAACAATAAAAAATTCATAATGTTCAATTATAGACATAAAAATTTTCTCAAAGCAAGAAAAAGCTCCGAAAAAGTAAAATAACCTGGGGTTCTCGAATTGTCCAACAGGCTTTTTCTTAATGGGATAAAACATGTCCAATTCTCTTTTTTTAAGCCTTTAAAACAATTTTTAACGCATTACTTAGACATATATAATTGCTTGAAAGTACTTAACAATAAGATAATACCAAATTCCTATTTTCCAGCTCATTATACTAACAAAGTTTCGGTGTTCCTGCAAGGTAAAGCTGTTCCTTGTTTGTGAACACTTACTTTAAAGTTTCTAATTCTGTATCATTTGGAATGTCATCTCGATCAATTTTTTTTCGGAAAAATATATCACGTTTATTGAGTAACGCAAGATGATTGATGCTGAAAAATCACACTGCTGAAGTCACCCCATTTTACAAAGTCTACATTTTAACAGAATTTACAAACTGGATTATCTTATTTCACTAACCTTTCAATACTTTTGCTTGTTTCATTAAGAAAGCAAAAATGACTTATAGAACACATTGAAAATATGATCAGATATTAACAAAAGTCATAAACTCAGTTTTTGATTATTTAAATGCAATTAAATCATTTTAGGGTAATATATTATAGAAGATCAATTTTCGTAAACTTTTTACTTCTTATTTCTAGACTACAGATCCATCCATACGATCTACAAAAATCTGATACTTGATTTTAATCGAAAAAAAACGACAAGTTGATATCTTGTTAGATAAAAGGCAAAAACTCTTTGAAAATTTTGAGAAAAGTTTCAAAATTTTAGTTTTATCATTGCTAACTGTAAGTTACTGGAGAAAAAAAGATACGCTAGACTTGAACATTAAATAAATGTCCAACAAGTTTTTGTAATAAAAATTGCAGTAGAATGAAATGTTTGAAATACAAGGCAGAATTACACAGGAAATAACTTACTTTAAACTAGACAAAACCTCCTGAGCACTACTAATTTCCATATCAAAAGTTTCTTGCAATTTTCTAATAGCTTCTTCGCTGTCATCCATTGTTTGTACTTTTGATAATGTCTTTGCATGAACTGATCCAAAGATATCAGAGGGGTTACCATGATAGAAGAATGGTTCTAAATGGAAAGCACTCCGTAACTTGTCTCTTTCTCTTTGAGCCACCTGAATTTCGTTAAAACTTCTATTTCCATAGTCTTTTGAAAGGCAATTTTTCAAAATCAAAACGAAAAATTATATTTCGCAGTAATCTATTAGCTTTTTCATCAAACATAATGAAGGACAAATAACCTGACAAATAAGACAATAAATAAATAGCTGCAAGCTGGAGAAATTGTAGATATTTCTTAAGGGTACATGAGTTCGATACCGAACTGACACAAAAATATTAAAAACATTTTTCTCGCAAATTTTGAACAAAAGATAGTAATACATTTGCGAAGATGCTGAAGTTAACTAGAGGTGAGATGAAATCGTTCTCATGTGGTTTGAAGACCTTGTCCATAGCCATTTGTAATCTTAGCGTGTTGTAATATATTATCTTACAAGATATGGATGGACTGCTATATTTCAGTCTTATTGCAATAATTTCTCCACTATAATTTCAAATCTTTGTAAGTTAAACTCACAGTACATCTACCACCATTCAAAGCAGAAATTATTTCCTTCGAACTTATTGAGTCTAAATTGACAATATCTGAAAAAATCTACCATTAGTGAATATTAAAGTAATAAGGTCACACTTTGTTCCACCTCAACAGCAGCGTTTTCTCAACAAAACGTGTTAGAGTTCATACGATAACATTAGCAAGCAGTGAAATTTTGCATAAAATATGAAGACATACTGAACAGTTAACAAGGCAAATAAATATCAATCACAATTATGGATTGCCCGAGAAGGAGAATAAGATTTTCATTGATCGTTTCATATAAGGTTCCCTCGTAACAATTTTGCAGACGCAGAAGTTTTGATTACATTTCTATGACTTTCAGGAGCAAAGGGGATAGATTATTTGTCCATGTTCCGGAAACCGTTTACTCGTAGAAGTGAGGTGTCTCTGCGGAATACGGAAAAGTTAGTCGCCTTGTTACCTCTTCAACTTATTAGTCTACTAATAGTTGAAGGGTTAGCTCTCATTTTTATATTTTTCAATCATGGGCTAAGAATGATTTTATATCGATTCTTGAGCTATAATATTCGTAAGCCTTAGCTATCTTGTTCTCTGATCTTCCACAAAGGGTATGAAACTTCGATGTTTGAAAGTCTGCACCTGCTATTTTTGGTCAAGGTCACTAGCAATCATGCTTGTATCCCAAATATGAAAATTATTTACAAGGTTGACCAAGCTTGTTTGCAGAAAGACACTGCTGTCTGATTTGCCAACACCTATCGATGGTATCACTACAAAATCTTCAATTTCCTTAGTGCGCGTCGTATGCCATGATGGATCATTTGCAAGTGTTTTCACTTTTGAGAAAGAACCGCTGTTGTTTTATTTTCCGAATAACAAAATACTGTTCCCAACCGGTGAGTCCATAAAAATAAGGTTAAATTTTTTGTACCAGATCCTTTTAATACTCTAGGGGTTGCACATCTCATTTCTGGTCGCCTTTATTTGGTGAGTTTAAAGTACAGACATAGTTAAGATTGACAAATTTCTTTCAAAATTTAAATTTTAGTTTACCTTACAAGGAAGGCACCGGAAACGTTTCCTGTACTCGTAATTAATAGATTGGTGTTCGAAAAATTACAAAATGGAGCAGATCTATTTCTTCAAGGTGAGTTGAAGTTCTAAAGGCTTTGTTGTATTGGTATTAAGTTTTAGAGCATTACATCTTTTTTTTTTTGAGGTGTAATAAGACCATTACGGAAAACTAAGGAATTTGGTAAACACGAACCAATCGCAATATCTGTACAAACGTCATCAAATGAGATTTGGGGTTAGTTTTTTCTTCACGTATTCGATTTATTGTGTCCACTTTATAAGAGCTCATTTCGTCTTCTAAAGATTATTTGACTAATGGTTGCTTAATTTTTAGTGTCCAGTAATAAGTATTTAACTTTCCTAGTCACATATGGCACATGGTACCATGAAATTAAGTCCCACACATCAGTGATTATAAAGCACTGATGGAGTAGTATGAAATTAAGTTACCTGGAAGTAGTCCTTATGGAGGGTCAAATATGTGTTGTTTATTCATTTACAAATAACAGACTGTAAGATTATTTTAATGGATAAAGATAGTTAAAGTGATTAATAAGTTGGTGATTATAAGTTTTATAGGCATTTTGTTTTGTAGGTCCAGTAGCTGTTGGATATTCCTTAATATCATCAATGGAAATGATTGCCAGTGGTATGCAAGGGCCTGGTGTTCGTGTGGTTCATTTCTATGCAGACTATCTGTGGTTAGTTCTTGGTGCGTACTTAAGTTACTTTCATTAGCTTATTATTTTTTTTATCCATATTTGATCATGTTATTTATCGTTTTACAGTATGCTTATAATTTTTGTTTCTGTGATCTTTGACAATTATGAATATTAATATTCAGGAAAATGGGAAGTCTAACTCAGCCTTTGACGGTTACGGTAAATGAATCTTCCACAATTCCTACGTTTACGATAAATAAAAGCTTTGACAAAGAATTTCCACCTCTGGGTAATTTAGTATTGGAAGATAATGAAAGTGTCAGTGACTCAACTGAACCATGGAATAAGATTTCTGAGCAAGAGCAGCAAATATCAGTTCTTATTTCAAAAGAAGAACAAAGTGATAGAGAGGCAAAAAGCTTGAATTCAGTGGAAATATTAGTTGGTCTTCTTTAATTTGTTTGTCCTTAAAATTCATAGTACATCTCGAAATTTAAAATCCATTTAGGCTTTTCATCAAGGTGCAAGTGACCTCGATTGTGGTCAGCTGATTTGTTGTAATCCGTTGCTTTAATATGCTAAAAAATTATAATGTTCTGGATATGGCTCTTGACAGTAGATGCTATAGTTTTCAGATTTAAGAGTGGTTCCCCACTCCCCCTTTAAATATGTCGCCATGTATTCATCTAATAGTATTATGTTAGAATTAATGGTACTATTTATGAAGTGGTTTTCAATACATTTTATCTATTTGGATCATGAATAATACAATTTTTTTATTAGCTGAAGCGTTGTTTTCTGGCTGCTCTGAAATATCGTGTTACAAAGAAGAAACAGCTACCTTTGGATATTGGGGAATTCTATTCATGCTACCTTCTCCCATGTGTGCCATCAAATCAACGAATTGACTTGAAAAAAACTGAATATAAAAAATTCAGCACTTTTATAAAAAGTATCAATGAAGGTAAAGATGGACCGGTTATCTCTCTCACAGCCAGCAAAAAAAAGTCGGATATGATTTCGAAGGTTCAACTTGAAATCTTTTTATATGCTGAATATTTACGATGTTAATGTTTCTACGAAGTTTGGCCTTTTCTGTGTTTATTGTGTATTTCAATTAATTTCCCTTATAATTATAAAATTTAGGTTAATTGGGAGCATCCACTGTTGAAAAATTTTAAGTTAACAGACGAAAGAATCCATGATATAGCAGCTGATGAGAAACTAATTCACATTGATGAGTACTTATCTGTTACGGAACTTGTGTTGGCAATTTTTCAAGGCTATGGAAAAGGTGATTTAGTCGATAAAACGCAAGCAAGAGAAGTCATCATAACATACATAAAATACAAGGTAGTCACTTTTATTTCAAAAACATTCTAACTGGGCATTTGCGGTGCATGTAGTGCTGTCTCTTTTTTATTAACTTTTAATTTATTGATATTGATTCTTGATGTCTTTTTACAGATGTTCTAATCAGCGGAAAATATTGATCATCTTTATGATTTTTGTTTTGCAAAATTTTGTTCTCATAACTACGTATGGTCAGAGTTTACTACTCTGTAACTTGATCCTTACTTAGTCTGTATTTTAGAATCCGACAAGAAAGGGTGAGTTAATTGTACCAGTCGATCCCATACTAGTATCACTTTTGCCCTCTTCTGCACCACTGGATTGGAATACTTTGATTCAGATAGTTTTGTCAAAGATGACCAAAACATACAAAATTATTTGGACTGACGGACGACAGCTGATACGGAAATCGAGATTGCCGAAAATCGTATTCAAGGTTAAAATTTTCTGTAGCAAGTAAAATGACTTCATTTTCGGAGAGTTCTAAAATGGATTTTGTATATATCTACCTATTTTTTGCTGTAAATAAAATTGTGGTGTGGTATTTTTTTTATAAAAAAGATTGGAATGTGGAATAGATATTGATTTAATGTTAATTATGTTAGCTTTGAAAAAGTGTTCAATTCATTTTACAAAGTATTTATATGTATACATATTTTATTATAAAATTCTAACAACTTTGTTTTTATTGAACTGTTTGTTAGAAAATTTTTATCTGAACATTTATTACAATGTAGATTCATGGAAACATTTTATTCTGTTTTATCTTGCTACTCTGGAAACTTCTTATAATTTGTAGATTGAAAGTCGTAGTGGTAACAAGCAAGTTACATTGGTAAATAATTTGAGTGTATTTGGAATCGATCACAAGAGGTTTTGTCAGAAAATACAAGCCATTGTGGCTGCAGGTGCTTGTGTGGTTGATAGCGCTATTGACTGTGAAGGTCCGCAAATTCTTGTTCAAGGAAATCAGGTAGTAGTTGATTATGTTTTTTATTTTTATTGGGATGCATAATACTGTACTTTAAATAAATAACTATAGCTTCATTAACTAACCACATTTTTTAATTAAAAAGATCCATTTAATAAAGTACATCACGTCTCTTCATCTACTTTTTGTATAATGTATTTAGTGTATATATAGTTTAATAAAAACTATATCTAAAGTTATTCGTATTGTCAAAAATTTTAATACTTTCATTTTAAATGAATTTCATTTGTAGATTTTCTTCATCAGCAACATTCTTCTTAAATACGGCATTGAGAAGAAATATATGACAGGTCTCGAACTCATCCCAAAGAAACAGCAGCAGTTATGCTGTTGAGTCCATCTCAAGTTGTTTTTTGACCATAAACGTGATCCGAATTATAGTTAACAGTATGGATGTAGTTTAAAAGTTTGTATACTCTATCCTTTATGATAGCTATGGACATTTTTCTGATGGTTTTCCTACTCAGACGCGAAACTTTCAAGAATTGTCTTTTTTATTTAGAAAGTTATTATTTCAAGGTTGTCGTCTTTGTTTTTAAAGTAGCTGTTCGGCATTGATTGACAGGTTAGTTATTTAATTTTCATTGTTTTTTGACTTTAGTTCTGGGCTGGAACTTTTCAGAGTTTATTTTTTGAACATATAGTGTGGTTATAATTTTTTATTTGGTGATCTGTTTTGATCCTAAAGACGCCACTGCTCATAGTTATGCTGTTTGATATTGAACGTTGTATGGTATTCGTTAAACTCTGTTATTTGATAAAACTTTATTTTTCAAGTTTTTTGTCGCAAAATTTATTCTTTCTTTATGTTGTACCGGGAACCGCTGTTCATTGTTTAATGTTCTAACTATTGAATTTGGGTACAAAACAAGCATTCATCAGTGGTTTGTATCAATTCAAGCCTTTCTCATCTCGCATATATAACGGTATGACCGAAAGTTAAAGCATTAGTATTTGTCGTTAGGCTACAAATGTTTCGTCATAGTATTGTTTTTTTGTTGTTGGTTCCTTGTGAGAAGGACTTTTCTTCTTGAATATGGTGTCATTCTTATCATGTTTTTATCACATCCTGATCTGTACCTTCTGTATCAAGAGGTAGATCAAGTCATCCAGTGTACGATGTTGTGAGGTTCATGAGAACACCACTTCCTTTGCTTTGTCTATGGTCTTTTCATAAATATTCTACTAGGATTTTAGCTACCAATTGGTGCTGAAATATGACTTAAAAGTCAGCTGATGCGTAGCCTAATTCCGTTTTTGAATGTGATGTGTTTGCTTGATGTTGTGGTGACTAGATTGTGAATTGTGTTTGATCGATTTGGGCAATTATATTTCGAATTCAAATTGTTCTTTATCTTTACTAGATTATTAACGGTGACACTATAATCATTGCTAATTCGAAGGGATCATTACTGGTATTCTATTTAAGATGACAGAAGTTTCTATGCCGTGGTTTTTTTGGTGAGCTAATTGGGACATTATCTGGTTTTGAAGTCAACATGGATCCAGCTTTACTGAAGCAGCAAGTAGCATTCAAAGCTCGAGCTGCACAATCTCTTGAGATGATTCAGAATAACACTGCTTCCACATCGCACACCACCTATGAGTGAGTTGAACTCCTGTAATACAGTTCATCATTTTATCTTTTGAAGGCTCTTACTTTTTTGGTTCCAGTGCAGAAGCAAGTCGAAAAAGAAAACGAAAAGTGTACAGTGATCCACAATTGGTGGCTAAATGTGGGTTTTCAAAAACTGTTTAAATATTTTTTGTGCAAGTTTTGCACATAGTTTATTGCTTTTTAAATTTTTGGTTTCTGTGATTTTCAACGCCGGTTATTTGTTTTCTGCATGAAGAACGTCAACAATGCTAAGAAACTGGTTGGAATAAAAAAATGGCTGCTTTGTTAGTAGTGGTCACAAAGCATTACAGATAATGTTTATAGCCCTAGCCGATTTCAACTCAAAAAACGCCATGACCGCTTCAGCATCAAATGCCGCAAATTTTGGGACAATGGCTAAAATTGTTGATTATATGAAAGTATATCATGTTCTTTACTTCGTCACTAGCTTCTTTATGTCTGTTAATGCCAACTTTATAATGAAATATCAGTATTTGACAGTTCAGTTGCCAGTATCTTCAATACACTTTTATTTGAAGTAGATATCTGTTGCTTTTAAGTCGTATTTTTCAAGTGCCAAAAAAATGGTAAATCGCAGAATTCTTGTTAATCGTTCTTTTTTAAAATTATCAATGAATGCCTCTTATATCCGTTCAGGATCGCTAGAAGTGCTCTATAGAACGTCTGTTCATATTTATTGCAAAGCTGGTATTTTGGTCATGTTTTTTATTTATCTTTATTGTATAATTTTGTAGAAACGGCATTTGTCATCGCAACAATGGTCATTGAGTTTGAAGGAGTTGTTGGAGGAACTGCAGATATATGATATTGGGAAAAAATCAGAAGCATGGCTTCAAGAAGTCTGTTTACTTTTTTTTGTCATATGTAGAGCTTTACTTTCACAATCTTGAGTGAGAATTTCGTTTAATATTATCTGCTCATTCTGCTAATCTGTATATATTTTAGCACTACTGGTTAAAAAATTATGACCATAAGTAGGTGCAGTCAATTTCACTGCTTGTATAATTTTTCTTTGTACATTATAGAGTCTGCCGATGAATCCACGATTATCCGTCGATGAAAATGGGAAGTTTATTTTCAAACCTCCTTACAAAGTTAAAGGAAAAAATTCTTTGTTAGCACTGCTGAAAAAATATCATATTGAAGGTAAAGGAGGCATTTTGTTATCTGATCTGAACGAATGTATACCATCTGCTGAAAAACATATCGAGGTTTATTATTCACATTTCATACGCTTAACTATTCATTATGTGATTTTTGTTAATTCCAATTTATTCCTATATTTCAAAAATCAGCAAAGTCTTTGTGATCTTTGTAGATCTATGAAATGCCGATTATGATATTTTTAATGTGTCAATAGTAATTTTTTTTCCTTTTGAATTGTTTTTTATTCTAGGCATTAGGGAATGTTGTAATCGATGTGCAAACGGTGATTAACAAGCGCAAAGACCATGTCTATTTTTATAATGATGTAGACACTGATTATGAAGTTGACGAAAGTAAGTTACTTTATGACATTATTTTAATGTTTAGTAAAAATGTGGGCGTCTCATTTCTTAGTGATATTGACTTTTCTTAAAATTTATTTATGCCTTTCTTGTTGTAAAGTTCTGTTAATTATTACCAGACTTGCTTTTTCCACTAAGAGATGAGAAAATTTGTTGCTTCTAAATGGAACACGATATACGGATTTCTCGTTCTGCGTTTCATTTTATTGTTTTCAAAAATATGTGAGGCATCAACAGGCGAAATTGAAAAAATGAATTCTTGCAATCGTGATGTAAAAGAATGCTGGTAATGGATTCCTCATTTTCCTAGCTTTTTAGAAGAGTTTTGCTAGTTCTAGTTCCTGATTACAAAGACCATAAGTTTTTGGTTTTTCCATTTATGAGGAGTTGATCTTTAATTTATGACTTGCAGAATTCAGAAGTTTGTGGAGGAACGCATCTGTTGACCACTTAGATGAAAAGAAAATTGAAGAATATTTGCAAAAGCATGGCATTGATGTGATGAAAGATTTAGCACCAACGAAATTATTTTATGTAGCGCCGAAACGAAAAGTTGGAAGGCGTCGTGTTAATCAAAAAGTTCATAATGAACATTTGACTAATATTCTAGAAGATTATTGAATATTCCCTAATTTAGTAATAAAATTTGCAAATGCTTCTCGCTGCTTTGGAAATAAGTTCGGACAGTGTTGTTATACCTTAACTATCTTTTTGGAAGGAATTCATATCCAATATTTTCTTTTTTCTATATGTTGTAATACGCTTAGAAAATTGCATAAAATTTGTTAGTTTTTTAATGAAAAATTCTGTTTTTCACGAGAAACATTGTCAGTTTTTTACATTTGAATTTCATTATTTCATTTTTTTTTTCTATTTTTTTGCGATGTAACACTTGAAAACTTAGATTTGTTTTTAGTTCAAAATTTGAGAACCTTGGAAATAAAAGTATCTAAGCTATTAAAAGTATATGTTTGGCACATTACAATTATTTTGGGAAACGGAAGCTCAAAACTGATCCTCTTTATTTGCAGTTGAAATTTTTGGGTAAGAAGGTACGAATGGTTGTGTCATTTTAATTTATCAGCTCTCTGTTAAATGGTTTTAAGAAGGGGCAGTGAGAAGCAAGCGGCTGCTGGATTTGCGATTTTATTTTAGTGTAGTAGTACCAACAGCAATACCTGTTCTTCGACTTGCTCAAGGGTTAGTTCTGTCATCCAAATAACGGAATTTGATTTCTTTCTGAACAGGAAATGCCCTAGATTGCGGAATGTTTGGAGTTTGGAGTGACCTTTGGCATGCAATAATGGTACTCGAAATGCAAACAATGGCACAAGGGAAAGAGTACTAGGAAGGACAGTATTTTCTTCCTGACGAAATGCTGTTTACGCATTTGTGCACGGGGATGATGATGTCCGGAACTGTCTACGTTGTCAATGATTCGGACAAGTAAGGAAGAAAAAATATATTTGCAATATTTCTATGGGATTTCGTACTCAAGATGGCATTATGTGGGTACTGTTTAACTTTTGCCATTACTGGTTGACATTTGACCTCAATGCAGAGATGAGAGTTGTGCATACGTTGAAAATAAGGCAAATTTCTGCGTTGAGATTACTGGAATATTGCAGAATTGTTTCTAATGAAAACCCGTTTCTTGATTCATGTATGAGCATGTAGTGATATGTTGAGATAAACCACCTTTGCTTACAGGTTTGTTTATCCTAGTGTTTCGTTAATGTACTTTCATCAAGTACCCGTCTCGCACATATTGCAAGTGTATATTAGATAGAGGTCGTTGTTATTATGGATGCTTTGCACTATGCTGCTTATGGAAATCGTTTTCGCTCGCTATATACGGAATCTACTTGGTATATGAACGTTTGGTAAAAATCGAAATTGACATTTTATGTTTCAGAATTGATATTAAAATTTAATAATTTACTGTTGTCAACCTTATACTTCTTGTTTGGTATTTGTTTATGCAAAGTTGAAAAGACGTCAGCTATCTGAATGTATATAGAAAATAAAATGTGAAAGTATTTAAAAAATTTTCAAGCGATTTGCTAAAGGCAGTATTTATTTGAGCAGTAGGAAAAATTTTGGTTGTATAGTAAGTTTCGTGTAACCGGCGCAGTTATCAATTAAATTTTTTGAAGATTCAATTCAGTTGAATTTAGCAGTATAAGTCAACACCTCCATTTGAAGTGCTAATTTTTGTAAATTTTTAAACTTGAAACAGCTTACTTTGTTTTACGAGTAACTGATGGAAGCAACATTGTTGACAGCAACAATAAAATTAAATAATAGTCATCAGGAAGTCATTATAATAAAAGAAAGAAATCTTGGTTATTGCAAAGAAAGTGAATTTGTAGATCATTTCAATTTTTTTTTTGAAAAAGCGACCAACCCGGACTTGACCTCATCTCCTCTTGACCCCAATCTACTTTGATTTCTCCTGTTTTTTCCTCGATGAAAAGACTTTCTTGCTCTTTCCCGATCACAGTTGAAAATTTTCACTAATCTTATTGGGTCATTCCAATTTAAAAACTTTCAAATCCTGAAAATGATAGATTTTTCTGAAAATTTGGAGAAATGCTCATTTTGCAGAAGGTCAGATAAGTGTCGCATTTTTTTAGCTTTTCATTTCAGTTTTAAAATGCACGAGAATTGTCCGTTGAAATTATAAAAACTTCAACAACAGAAGAAAATTAGCAGTAACACATATTTGTTATTGTTAGTTCTTAGTCGCACGTTTGCATAAGATTTCTGTTAATTTGAACACCGTTTCATTTCTCAATTATTATTTAAGAACAAGTCTTGATGACAAAAACTATCGTATAGATTTTAGATCTGCTAATAACAAATTTTATGCTCGTCAAAAATGACAAAAAGAAATCTGTAAAGCAAATTAAGTTTTTGACCATAATAGTCCAGTTGAACTTTGCATTCGAAAAACTTCTGCAAAAGCTGCTAAATAGACTATTAAGATTTTAAAATTAACGATGAAGAATAAGCAGTATATGGAAATGTCTAGAAGACTGTTGTGCTAAAGAATCAAAAATTCGAAAAATTGGTTATTTAAAGAGTAGTTATTTAAAGAATTGTGAGTCGGCCATACTGAGATAATGTTGCATCAGATTCGTTTGCTGTTACTGATAATAATTTTTTGCTTACATCTGGAATTAAGCAAGCAAATAGTACAAGAAATGATTGATTGATACAGTTTGAATTTTTTCATTTCAGTGCTAAGACTTTTCGTGTTCTTTAAGCACTTAAAATGGTATTCTTACAAGTCAAATTATTTTTCTTATCTTAAGTTTTGAACTTTGTCATAAATGCTCTCAGCTTTAACAGTTGTTATAGCATTGTTTTCATATGGGTTTACTTTGTGTTACAAAAAAAGCCAATAAAGATGAATTGTTGCAAATATTTGACGAAACTAGAATGTAACTTTAAACGAACGGCTGGATTTAGTAATTTAATTTTCGCCTATGGAATGTCTATTAATTGTACTGATGTTGATTAGTTAAGAAACTCTTTCATATGTTGCTTACAAGTACTGCCAGTATTACGAAAGCGAGCGAGCTCTAGTAATTAAATGCAATGTAATCCTTAGCAAATATCAAATATTAGCCAAAATTAAATGAACTTGTAGAAAAGATAAAACAAATGGATATTAATATTATGTTGTATTATGATGTACTTAAAATTAAATTTCAAATTATTTTGCAAAGAAATTTTATATATATATCAATAAACTGCTAATCATTGCTTATTTGTTAATTAATTACATGAATGAATGTGAGAAAATGTATCACTTCAGCAAAGGGTCACATCAAAATTTCTAATCAGCTACGTTCTTTTTTTTATTTAGCAGAAAGTGAAATTTATTTTTGAGGTCATCATCAATTATCGGGTCGACAGCGTATTACTGCTCCATAAAACATTGGTTTTTTTACATCGCTCGCTTTTTTTTTGCGACAAATTAAGGCGAAAATAGCCTATTTACGACATTCAAGAAATGATTTGATGTTGTTAGTGAAAAACCAGTCTGTAGGGTGAAACCTTTCCAACCAAAAGACCAGAAACTTTTCGGATATTCTGAATTGTTGATTTGCTGTTTGACCTATTGGTAATTTATATTAGTAGTAGTGTTACATGTCTATTTCCGCGTCTATTTTATGCTGTGTGCAAAACACGCTTTAGTTTGCACGCCCGAAGGCAGTAAATCCTGGTTTTTCCCGAGTATCAACATGGAAGAATTGGTGCGCGATGTATTGTTGAATGGAAGAAGCCTAAGACAACCTAATTATCCAGAAATACACCTGGGATAACCAGGATAAAGGAGGAATTTGAAGTTTATCCTTTATTTTATCCATTAAAAACCACTTTTTCCGGATTTTCAACTTTTTCCGGCAGGCAAATTGTTGACCTATCAACCTAAACTCCTTGAACCATCAGCATCCACGCCTTCTTTCTTTTTCTCTTTTCCTCCTTCATAAACAACAACAATGAAACGTAGCAAACAACGAACAAGCAAACAACAAATATGGCAAAAAGGATTGATAAAACATGCTCAAAATTACCCCTATAAAATGACCTCAGAAGTAATGAAGTCAGTGAAATTTTCACCTGTAGCAATCGCGGCCACCACGTCATATCTTGGATTTCACTTGAGCGCCATGGCGTCAACTCATCCTGGCTGTCATCACTCGTGGTACCATTCTCTTGCATACATTAACTTTGCGGCAATACTTACATCGCTATTCGCCGTATTGCCAACACAAGCTGAATTCTTCAACGTTCATAAAGCTGACCGAGCACTTATTGTCCTCTCCGCTCCATCCATATGGTTCGTTTCGCTAAAGTGCCACGTTTCAAAGCTAATATTTTCAATTGTTAGTCTTGAACAATTATTTCTGATTTGCTAAATTCAAATTTCGTTTTATTCGCATTCAAATTTTTAAAATATTTAAGTTAATAATTTCTTTCTTTTCCTTTCTTTGCTTATTTTTACATTTTTTAAGAATTTGCTGTCATAAATTATCCAAGTTGAACAACTTTTTTTAAAATAGTATTGCTCTTTTACTAACAAATCGCCACAAAAACAAAAGCAAAATCAGTATTGCAATTCACTCCATGGTTACTGTAATTGATACACTTACCTCCACGGTTATTGTGATATTGATACATTTGTGCTATTTTTAGCACTATTATAATTTTTAGCATGTGTTATTGTATCAGCATATTCCGAAAGCCTTTTTTTATATCCTTCTCATTATGATAACTTCATTTGAATATAATAACTTCATTCGAAATTTTAATTTAGCAAATCAGAAATAATTGTTCAAGACTAAATATTGGAAATATTAGCTATGAAACGTATCCTTCTCATTATGATAACTTCATATCATCTCTTTTTTGTAGTTAATTTAGTTTTTTGATACAGTATTACTAAAAATATATTCTCAAACAGTCGTATGATATTAATAACAGGTGATAACGATCGTAGTGATAAATGACAATAGATTGCTTCATTCTTATTTTAAATCTATTTGAAAGAAACAGAAGAGAACTGAATGATATTTTTAGCAATAGTATTTTTCAAAAATTTTTTTTAAATTATATTTTTTAACTTTGTATTACTCTGAATTTTTTAAATTCAATTTCGAAAAATATGACCATGGAAGATAACTGGGAAGTGAGAATCAATGACATGTTAGAATACGGATTAAAACTAGTTTTTGAATGTAATCTTACCAGTAATTGTAAATTTTCGTTTCTCAGTCTTTGAAAGAGATCGTAAATAATTGCAACAAAAACAAATAATTTCTGGGAAATAGAAGAAAGAAGTACGTGATAGAAACTAAGATTTGCAATAATTAATAACAAATAACATATATGAAAGTTGAGTAATGAAGGAAATTAGCATATTTTCAAGTTTTCTCTCCTATCGTAATCATTGTTTTCAAATTATTTGAGTATAGCAATAGTTCATTATTGTAGTGAAATTTAAAAATATCATTGAATGATCAATATCATTTGTAGGGATGACAATTATCACGATTTGTTCGAAGCAATTATCGCATTTCAAATCGAATTTGCAAAAACAATACACGGTACTTACTTCTAACAAGTTTACATTGAAAGTGCCATTCGTGCTAGCTAAGTCAAAAACTCCCAAGCACATTGTTGCTATTCCAAGGACAGAAATAAAATATTTTATGTAATATAATTTGATATTTTGATCGTAAAAAAATATGGTAGCTTGAAAGGATGTGACCAAAATCATCACACAGTTTTAAAAGCAAGTTTTATTCACAGTAGTATTTTTATATTTTCGAAGAATTCAAGTTTCAAAAAAAAAAGATATTCGATTCGCTTCTTTTTTTAGCATTCACAGAACTACCAGCAATAAAAGTCAAGGATGTATGATCTAAAAAAACTTGACTTCCTTCGACAGACTAATTAAATTTATAAATTTAAATGTAAGTGCTAATTTGTCTCAGAACACGATAATGTGGTAATCCTTGCGGATAAACATACTTTGCCATATTTGGATGGAAGAAGTCCATCTGTAAAGGCCCGATTACCATTAGATGCATTAATTCAAGCTTCTGTTTATGATATCAACATTCGAGACTTTGCTCCATTTGGCGTCCGCCAACTTGTTAAATTTTCATACAGGTTAGTTCAAATGTTTGATTCATTTTTCTAAATGTATAAACACTGTTTGCTAGGTGTCTTTTATTTTAATTCACTTTGCTTCTTAATTTGAGGAAGTGAAAATATAGTACAGAAAAATCTTAGAACATTAGCAGAAATTATGACTGAGAGCATAAATTGAATAATTATTGCAAATATATACGTACGCGCAAACTCACGAAGAATATTGCAGTAAGTTAAGAAAGGAAAAATCCATATTTTACTGCATGAAGTAACTGTGCATGATTGTATGTACATTTGATTTTGTATAATAAATTTCTTCAAATCTATTTCTAATGCACTTTGAATGGAGTCAGCAGATTGGTTTTCAATTTTCCGAACTGGTAACTAAACTCTTAATTACATCAAGAAATGGAAATTACCTATATATATTGCACTCATATCACATGCTAAAAATAAACTACATATACTGATATTCAAGCTAGATCAGTCTTACTTTTAACATCAAACTGCGTGATCATATTTTAGGTCACCTAACTTGGCAACAATTGTAGCTCGACAAATTGATGAAAGTATCAAGCGGTTTATTGACAATTACAAAATACGCGTTGATAAGAAAGAATTAGACCTGGTACTGTCCGCACAACATGTAGTTGATAACGGTGTAAACAAAGCTATTATTGATAAAGTAAGTAATAAAGTGGATTTGAAATTTTGAAGTTTCAGAAAAAAAAAGAATTCAGACACAAGCTTTTTGATACAGGCAAATAAGTCTAAGACTGATACATGAAGCTGATAGAAATATGCAATAGAGGAAACAATAATGAGAATATTTCTGTTATTAAAAAAAGTTGTTTTGTTATTGAATGAAGAATTTGAATAAAGCATTTCCAGAAAGTATTAGACGAAAATCAAGGAAAACTGCCAGAATGGGCTATTATGATCAAACTTTTCAACGCTTTTAGAAAAGTATTTATTTTTTTCCGTATAGAATTAGCTAATTTTTCCTTTCCAAATTTTCTTTTTGCTACATGTTTTTATGATACTGATTACTTTCAGGATTATTGTCATCGTTATTAATGTAATATTAATTTTAGTTATTTATATTTCTTTTCATCTCTAAGATCAGGATTAACTTTCAAAATATGCCTTTTATATTTTCATTGAACGAAATAAACTAATTCTAAAATTAAAAAAGAAAAATCACTTAATTTCTTTGCCAACCTCATGTGATTTAGCTATGTAGAAAAACTGTTATTTATAAAATGAAATATAAAGCTCTAAGATGAATAATTAATTCTCGTGCACATCTCTACCATAATGAAACCGATGATAGAAGAGAAGCAAGTTTATCCACTTAACTAAATGTATTTCAAGTATAGGTGATCATTGTCGATAATCCGATGAATGCCACTGAATTACGACTGGATGACGTAATGTCATTTATAGATGATCAGGTCAGAAATTCCTAAACGTTTAAGCACAAGAGCAAAATTTCTGCAAATTTTGAAAACTGAAGAAGTAGCAAAATAAAAGATTTGGATTCATTAACCACAGTTCTCGAAATTTTAGATTTTGGATTTTAAAAAATTTTATGCACTCACATAATTTACTACACAAATTTTTCTTGTGCTATTTGCTACCATTTATTATTTCCAAACATGCCTTTGTTTTTCATCAATACTATTTGCGAATAAAAAGAAGTCGTCACATGTCTTGTGCTTTCCTTCTTATTTTCTAGTTAAGTGATTCCAGATATTAGTCATTCCAATGCTGGACAAGGATACAAGAGCATATTTGGATGCAGAATTATTCAAGAAATTTCGGGATGAAGTTATGCTGATCGATTTACCAGCATATCTGAATGAAGACAGAAAGGGAAACTGTGGCATGTACACTGCCATACTAGCAACTGATAAGTAACTGATTTCGTTATTTATCAGAATAAACTTTACTGTAGCAGATCTATGCATAATGAATAGTTATATTGTTGGATGAGTGATTTGAATTTGAAATCATTTGCGAGAAAAGCAAGTTTGCTTTTCGCGTCATTTGGTACCAGTTGTCACTTACTGAAACTATGCAATAAATGCTAATTCACGGTAATAATCTATTGCTAACTTGATTATTCACTGTGATAATAGGCACTGCATATGGAAACTGTCAATCAGATCATCTATGGGAATTTTTAAGCACAATAATGAAGAATGTTGATTGGTTGCGAGATGGAGGCTGCCATTTTCTGTAGTACTAAATCTGATCTGATTGACAAGAAGATGCAGGTGGAAAGCAAATAAAATTCCAAATTTCATTAGTAGCTCCATGTAAAAAAATACACTCTATATAAAGTCACACTTCATTTAAGTTTGAGACTAAAATTGCTCTTAAAAATTGAGACCAGTACATTTTAGATACGTATATGTGCCAGTATTTGGAAATGATCCAGATAATTGGAAACGAGGGCATTCAACCATGATGGATAAAATTATTATACATATGATTGAGGTTTTTCATATTCCATTAAATTTTCAAATATTATTATTATTTTGTATGTATTTAGAGTCTTGCTGAGAAAAAAATCTGGTAAAATTCTAGTGAATAAAATCAAAGTACTTCAGGTAAACACACGAAAAACTGTCGTACCCGTAAATGTACCACGAGTGATTTGTGAACGTGGAATATCTTTACGTTCATTGACTTGGACATTACGAGGTAACGTTGCGGATCACGTAATTCAAATAGCCCGTGGTACACCAGCTAAGATGTTTGCTTGATCTCTCATATACATATGCAATCACACAATTATAAATCTGCTCAATTTATTTTTTCTAAAATGTTTATTTGTGCTTTTACTATTATATTATGTCCAAAGATCCTTTCTGTCATTTTGAAAATTTCCAAATATTATTATCCTGACAACTGATTTAGAATAATAATTATATGAAAACTGCTAATTCTATTTATTTTAACAAGTTTTCTTGCAATAAATTTACTACTTTAACTATGTCAAAAAGAGATTTATATGACTTAACTTAAAATTTTGGTACTATATTTATCAGAAATTCACTTAAACATTTATTAACAAGTCAGTCCATCAACAAAATCTGTTAATGAAATCATTTTCTATCTCGCTAACAGTTATATTTCACAGCATCTCATACTTCATGTGCTTGTGTCGTAGTTCAATGTCCACGTCACATGATATTAAATGTCATATTTATGCGAATAATTGCAATCTTAATTTTCTTTTTCACATTTAGGCTTTCTCGTATTCATCTTTTAATTACTTCCAGATGTAAAATAAGAGTCTGAAACAAAATTTTAATCATAATGTGGTATGTGAACAAAATTATGTCATATTAAATACAAAGACAATCTTCACTTGAATTACAATCATTATTTGCTCTCATCGACTTATTTCATTATTTTAATTTGAAAATTAGATTATAATAAATAGTATGCAAAATCTTATTTGTATGGCTCATAAATATTTTTCCCTCTTTTCAAGTAATCAATCAAACCTTAAAGTTTCATTACTAAAAGTGCTGCTTTTTACGACAAAGTAAACGACAACTATTTGGGATTGGATGGATTTACTACCATTTACACTAAACTAGAAGGGATTTTTGATGGAAATAAAGTCCTAAATTCCGTTCAGTATTATGATCAGTTAAAGTTTATTTCTATGTAGATGACTGAAGCATACAGCAGAATAGATAATAAGAGGATACTGGATCAGATATATAATTTAATGAACATATAAGTGAGAACAATTTGTAATAACTGAAACTCACGCCAATTTGGATATTTATGCAAAAACATTAGTATGTGTTGAATGTACTTTTTTGGAAGCAGTAGAATCGAATTTTTGTAAACTTTTATTTCTCATTATGATGAAACGGCAGAAGCTAAAACAAGAGTAGCAGTGGAAAAGGATTGGCTTCAGAGTTGAACACGTATTTTTTATCAATCTCAAATTACTAAGAAAATGATTTGTTGCAGATTAATCCCGCTAAGTTTTTTTTCGTCTTATTTACTTATTTCATTACTTTAATTTTAAAATGAGCAACACTTTACCATTTTCAGCATATTCTAAGAAAATCTTCCTTTCAACTGCAATTTGCCTTGAAATTTATGACAAGCTGTCTTCAGTTTAAAGATGGATGGAACGAATCATATGAGAATTGAGGTGTTTCACTCTTCACTCCTTATATTGTTTGTTTGATTAATTTAACTCGTTAACTAATTTTTGCTTATAAATTAATTATTTTAAAATTAGCATAATGAGTTTTTTACATGAACAAATAGTAGTGTTCATTTACGGATGTGGAGCAAAGCACTTATACAAATTACAAGTACAATGAAATCATAAAATCAGAAATTGTAACTTTAAAAAAAGTATTAATAATGACATCACAGTCAAGGAGAGAATTTGAAGTTCCCTGAGAAGGATGAAAACAGATAATACAATTAAGATAACTTTATCTAATTTCGTTTACTATGGTTACTACTGTATACGACAATTGCGTTTTCGTTTTGAGCTTGATTTCGGCAAATTAGAATGAGGTGGATCCGATAGATATCGTTCTTGTTGACGAAATCTCCTGAATTCATAATTAATCAATGTCATAAATTTGGAGTTAATGAAAAAAAAGTTTTAAAGCTAAACTACAATCATTAATATATTTAACGAAGAAAATATAGATAGTGAGAAGAGATTTGCAAAGCTTTTTTTGTTAATTCAATTAGTGATCTATAGTGAGAGAAATGAGAATCATTTCTGTGTCATATAGAACGCTTGTACAATACAACTCGCAAATCCATCAGATTACTACTTCTGCTACTTCTTTCATAGTTTTTCTCTATGATTAATCCATATTTAGTACGAAAGACGATGATAAGTACATATAAAAGTGTTTTATTTTGTGATTTTATCAGTCTATCAATTAAAAGAGTAGCTTATCATATTTTTTTTTGCATGGGTAACAATAATTAATAGAAACCGTATTAGGCGCACTAAGTCATGGAATGCTTCATCGACATTCATTCGATGCTTCGCAGAACATTCGACATATGGTACATGTAATCTCCTCGCTAGTTCTTCCGCTTCCTGTCGGGATATCTCAAAAAAGGAAAAAGAAAATAAGAACGATTACAAATTTATCGTTGTTTAACTAGAATTATTATGAAAAAACAATATTTGCGGGACATTTTCAGTCAAACTGATCTGTCTTTTTCTTTTGTGAAGTGAACTAATCGATACTTGAACAAGCTAGTCCACAATATAAACGAATCATATCTTACGCTTATTAAAAATCAATTGATTTATATTA
>UYYF01000032.1:0-71537 GCA_900618365.1 Thelazia callipaeda
GCACAGTTTCCTATCACAACAAAAAATTTCCGAAAAATTGCATTTCCGCGCCGTTTAATAAGATGCGAACAATGAATCTTAAGATTTATCTACTGGTGAGTGAGAACCTTTCTTCAAAAACTCGCTCTCAAAACGATCCAAATCTGTATTGAGAAATGATGTCTTTCCTCTGTAATGATAAAGAGAGTTTTTTTCAGGTAAATTCAAATTTGTTTCGTAAAATAGCGAAGTTTCTTGTCAAAAATAACCTCACAAGAAAAATAAAACCTTGAAATACTGTAGATTTAATAATGTTTAATTTTATGATTGAATAATTTTGCTCACTGAATAACCCTTTCACGTTATTATAAAAATACAAGCCTACTTTATTGTATTCAATCCTTTAGTAATGTGATCGATTCTTCTGATTTCTCTTCGGATATCATCAAGTTCTCTCATCATTTCTTGATGCACACTACCTACTGTACTTTTTAAACCACTTATCACCTGCTTCATTTCTCTGAAATGTAAAAACGTACCATCAAAACATGATGAATCTATCATCATACTAATTCAATCAGTTGTGTCATAAATATGAATTTAAATTGGTTACTTATCAAGTGTGCATTCAAACACGGGAACAATGCAATTTTCAAGTTTCATATAATCATACTACACTTCAACTTCTAGGTATAAAATCAAACCTCAGGACTTGTGTTTCACAATGTAATGTATGCGTTGCTGCAACACCTCGCATCCTAGCACTTAGATGATGACGAAATTGGTCCTTGAAGTGTTGCTCTTTAGCACCAGAATTCCAGCGCCAATATTCCAAGGCGTACAAACCACTGTAGAGGATTATACCAGCGGCAATGGTGCGCCAACTGACTGTCTTCGAAACCTGCAAATAAAATGAAAGACGCCCTAAACTCATTTGACAGTTATGTAGCACAATTGAAATCTTCATGCCCAAGCAGATCAAAATATCGACTACAAAGCAATCATTAAAACCAAAGTCGGGACATTAAATGGAATTTGGAAACAAGGATGAGACAACTCATTATTCAATTGATTTTATAATATTGGACATGAACAAATAGAAAATAGCTTATGGCTTTCTAGATGTTCCTTTTAAAAAAGAACTCTAGAAAGTAAGAAAATCTTGTGGATCACTTAGTGATAAAGTTAAAAAACTAACTATTCCTCCAATTACAAGAAGACCAAGTCCACCATTAGCTACGTAGCTAACTGATGAAAGTGCTAACTGAGTTACAATAGCGTTTTCCTGCGGATCAGCCGACGTCATTAATTGTGGTTCTTCATGATTTTTCGGCTGAATGGAAGCTTCATCAACCTCTGCATTTGCTTGACTGTTGTAATTCTTCTGTAAAATTTATTAGAGAAAGACTTAGAGTATATCAAAGTAACACAAATTTTCACATGTTCCAGAAACCCTACATATTTTTTGCTTCCATCAAGGACGTGAGCAATAAAATCAGTTTGGCAATTGCTTTTTTTTACTATTATGAATGGAGGATGATATGTAAACACTATTATGAACAATAAAATCAGTTTATTTGCTCAAGAAAAATCATAAATGAAATTAAAAACATACAAAAACATCCAAAGACCATGGGCTGCCAATAGCAGTTATCGGTTTTCCTAAACGATATGCATTTATACGCCTAATAAGAGAGGTAAGACCAAATGAGAAACGGAATTCTAAGTCTTCTCGAAAGTCCTCCATCAACGACGGACAGTTAATGCAAATCGAAAAATTAAAAGGAGCACGATATCGCCAAATCTAAAAAGTTAAACAAGTAGCAAAACAAGAATGAAACAACTGTTCAAATGTAATTGTAAATATGAAACAATGTTGTTCAAATATTAAACTTACTAGTAAACAATTCCCAATTTGGATAAACAAGTTTTTAAATGGTCTAAATTCAGCGAGTTTGGGAAATATTTAAGAATACCTGCTCTAATTTTTTTGAGTATGGCTCAACGAGTATCTGACTGACATTTTCTGAAACAAAAAAACTTCATTCCAAGAAAAAATCATTTACAAATACAAAATTGCCAGCATAATAACAGCTGAAAGCCTTGGAATTCTACAGCAACTAATAATTTTTATGCCGATAATTTTCTACCATAATCTATCCAGATAAGCTTTAAAACCTTCTGCATTAAACTTGAGAAATCTCTGCATAGTAGGACAAATATTCTCAATACTACTTTGTGATCACCAATAAATATGAAGTATAACATACATGTAGTAATAAGCACTTTAGTTTCTGAAACATATACTCTCCACTCAATTTTAATTAAATACCAAAGACGTTGGAGGAATTCAAAACATACGATACATTGAATTTTCTAAATTCCAAATACGTTGAATAAGGCCTCTAGTACAACGCGCTTCTAGATCTTCTGTTATCAATTTACCAACGAAATCAGCCAAATTCTGCAACGAAAATAATAAACTCAGCAATAAGTAATTTGAAATTTTCTCCATTATTCTATAATGTCCTGCTATCAACACAAATTGATGCCAACCTTTTTGTACTGATTAATACAAACTGGTTCGTCTACAAATTTACTATCAAATCGATCAATGATTGACTCCAATCTTTGTAATTCTTCATAGAAATCTGCAGACACTTTCAAATGTACCTGAATAACTAAAGTTAGTGAAACTAACAATAATTTTGCATAGTTTTAACCAAACCTTTGATATAAAAAGTGCTAGTTACAATTAAAATTCAAATGGAAAATACTTTTAAACCTCATTTCTTAGTCGTTGTGACTCAATGCTAGCAACACGCTCGAATTCTTTCCAATTATTTAAACATTCTTTAAATGTTGTATCCTTAGCGGCGTAGCTATTTTGCAGTTCTTTCCTACAATTGAAATACAGTACGATTAACAAAAAGAAATTGAAATGAAAAACTGTCCAAATAATCGATAAAATAAACTTAGGATGAAGGACTGAAACGGCCGAAACTTTAACTGCAAGAGTTTTTTTTGCAAAATTATTTTATTGGTTACAGTAAAAAATTTTTTTGTGCAATAAAAAAAAACCTATATTAAACAGAAAACTTTTTGTTTCACTTTGTGTTCTCTTTCACTTAGTATCATGATACAATAATCTCCAGATAAAATAATAAAATCTAAAAGTTAAGAAACAAACTTTGCTAGTGACGGGATACTCATAATTTGAAGAGAGTGGACTTGTTAAATAAAGATTTACATCTCTGAACTTGCCTGAACTGACATTTAAAAAACTCACTTTCGTTCGAGAGCATTATTTTGTACAAGATCCAAGTTATTTCGCATTGCTCCTACAATTTCACGTGCCCTTCGTTCATGAGCCTCGAACTTGGTGCTGATTGCTGATTTCGAAATAAGTTGCTGTAAATTTTGTAACAGCATAACAATATGCCTTATTTTTGAGCTTTGTGTTAATCAGCTATTTTCCGTAAATTTATGACTTTGCTCACCTCGAATTGCGTTTCGAAATTTGCAAATTCCATCGCACGATACTGATGCCCATCAACCTGATAAGCTGAAACTAGGCTTGTTTAGAATCACTTTGGAAAAGATATCTTGAAAGAATTTTAAGCATGCTCTGAACAAATCACTTCCTAAGTGATTTTAAAAAATTAATGAAAATTTTAAGAGCTAGATAATGAAGAGTTTACACAAAACAACTATCACTTTTTAGAAAGTCTGCCTAAATATAATTGAGTAATCATACCAAAATGTATAATTCCTCTTTCTTTCAGTCGTGCATCTAGCATTTCACGCGCTGACACAAAGAAAATACGATTTCCAGCTTCTGATTCATTGCATACTCTAAGCTCATTAACGAGAAACTGCTTAAATCGAGTCATGTGTTGTTCTCGGATCTGAAATCCACTAGCAACAGCTAGGAAACAATATTTAGTGAATTCATACATGCACTATGAAAAGCGTTCTAAACTATCTGAGAAAAATGTAACAACTCTGACATAAAATTACTCGGATATATAAATCCATCAAAAACATGCAATTTAAATTACATGAACAAAGCAAAAAACTCGAAGCAAGCACTACACCAACTCAACTTTTCCACCTGCTGCATATTTTCCACTTCGACAGCACTTGCATCCCACCGGTTGTTCAAAATGAAGACATTCGGTTTGCTTAGTTTTGAACTGACTCGATGAAAGAAACTTTTTTCAGCTTGCGTTAAAGTTGACTCTGCATTGCAAACAAGCACAAATACATCAGCATCCATGCAGTGCTTATCAATCCAACTGTCGAATTCGGGTGAGAGGTCTACTCCAGGACTATAAATATATATGTTAACCCAACTTTGTTTTCGCTATCAATATTGCAGTACAATGATCTTTTTCTTCAAAGTCATAAGTGATGGAATTGACCTGTCAACAATAACAACATCATTTTGGAGCAGACGTGAGCATGATTTGGGATAAAATACACGTAACAGTGAGTCTTGACCCATGGCCGTGAGTGAAACATTGTTATCACTCATTGCATGTCCTAATCGTTGCAAGTGCTCGATACTTATTCGTTCTGACGAATTTTCATTAAGAACAAACTGCTCGCCATCTGGGCTTCCCTCAACCTGCGAATTATGATCCTTGAGGACTAATCAAAATCTCACTTAAATTTGTTAGTTCACAATTTAATGCTGACGTTAATAATTTGTTAACTACAATAATCAATGCAGACGAATAAGCTTGCCTGTAGAAAACAACAAGTTGTATGTCCCATCCCTTGCGGTAATACTTTTGCATGAAGCATAGCATTGATAATTGAACTTTTGCCATTACTCGTCCTGAAAATGCTACTCTGAAGCTTAGAACAAAAGCGCCATTCATATTAGAAAGGAACAAAATCTACTGTAATCAAAAAGAGAAGTTACCTCCCAAAGAAAACAACTTTCATAGTATCCCGCATGAACATATCACGGATTGTTTTGATGCTTTCCTTGAAACAAAAAATTTCTTGAATCTGTTCATCTGGCACGTTGCCATTATTATTTAGAATTTCTGAAATCAGATATTGGATTAATTTTTGGAAGTATTATATGTTTAGCGTAACAATGGAATATCAACTTAAATATTTCACATCTAGACAATATTCGGAAAGATAGATGGTATAAATTTATAAACAATGCAATTTTGATATCAAACTTTAGGGAGAAATTCATTAAATAATCTGTTGTAATGCTACAGCAATTAATTTTAGCAGTATAAAAACTTTAATCAATTATGACAGTTTTAAAATCAAATGGTCTCACTATGCATTTTCTATATGTCCCTATACAACTGAATGCTTAGAGACTGAATGTTCGGTAGATCATCTTTAAATATTATCATATGATCAAGACCACTATTTGCCATTATTATATATTTATTTACACTGCAAATTTCATGATGAGGAGGTTCAGATGTCTGTATTTATTTTTAATGTATACCGATGATATACATGTTGATTCTTCTACTGTAGCCTACATCGATTGAGATTAAAAAAAAAAAAAAGATACCATCTGTAAAAAGCAACTTCAACCTATCTTTCAATCTCAATTGTACACGGCTAAAGCATCTTTACATTATTCTAAGCAATTGTGAGCTTTACTGCGTCTCTCAATCACCTCAAACAGACCGATATAATTTGCTATATTTACAGTATTGACTACTCTTTTACTACTGCAACAATTCTATGCAGACTAATCTGGACATACGGACATCGCACACATGGCTTAGTGATGAGCCACCGAAACTAAATTCCAAAATATAGTTCGTATTCTTATAAGCTACAAGTCTTTTTGAAAAATGGTCGTCCATTTTAAAATTGTAAAATTATACCATCATAAAAAAGAGAAAGATCAGTGACATATGTTTCCAGTTCATTATATATATCACCAATACTGTTTTTTGCTTCTGTAAATCTCTTCAGAGGTTCGCTATTAAATCGTCGACAACTCATGTCTGAAATTCATGAAATTACTTCGTAAAACTTTTAAATATTTAGCTAATCATCGTTCACAGAATCACACACTTTTTTCTACCATCTCTGCCAATCTTTTGATTGTACTCCAATACTGAACAAAATGGGATAAAAGTTATAACAAAATGTGGTTTCATTATTTTTTTATGAGACATAAAAACATTTTTCAAATGATATGAAAACTGACTACCCGACTTGGCGTCACCTGCAGCCATCTGATGATATGCTGCCAGAGAACCAGACATGCCACAACAAAAGCAGAATTTCTACCTGAAATATTTTTTAAAATAAAAACTGTTGTCATCAAAATCCTTGCAGATATACTTGTGTTCAGGTATTGACAACTTTGGCTTTTATAAGTTATCGATCATATACGACTAAATTAACAAATAATTATTAACATTAAAATTGAAAGGTCAAAAATACATGGCATGAACAAATGAATTTACATGCTACTAGAGAAAGTCATGGGCAAAAGAACCTCGGAAAACAAATCTGGAAAGACCTACAAGGATTTTTTACATGTGCACGTAAAAGTAAATAAAAAACGAATTTAAAAAAATCCAGAGAAAATGTAATTACAATTCAACAAGTTAATATATAACCATATTCAGTGCTTTTATTTACAACTATGTATAGCAAAGAAACTCTAAATTCTAGCAAATGGGCTTAGAAGAACGTTCATTTACTCCGGTGAATTGGATTTTTATGCCTATAGCAATTTGACATCAAACCTACTCCGTTAAATTTAAACTCTCACTGAGCTGCTTGCAGCTTACTATTGGCAGGTGAGTCGAGACTGGACGGTTTAGTGGTCTTAGTCTGTGTTAGGGTTTTGTTATCTTGCATTACAGATTAGTAACTTTTTAAATCAGTCGTCAAATCAAAGTCGTAATTTGCATCAGATTCATTTCCCGAACGTGATCCTTTGCGTCTGATTGAAGGTACTCCTCACTGTCACCGTTGTATCAGAATTCTTCTGAACATATATTCTTGTTCTGCATTTGCGATTCGAACGCATTTGTTCAAAACGCATATTTGTTGTAAAAAGCTTCTTTGTAGCTAATGTACTTGATTCAAAGGATGCAGCGTATCCTGTGATTGTACCTACTTCTTATTAGGCATTCTATGTTTTATTCACATAGTACATGCAACCGCATTTCTGATATTATTTTTTGTCTTTGTAATTCAGCTGACTATATAACAATTTCTATTGTCCTTATTCTTGTCTATCGCATTACAATCTACATATTGTGTTGCTCAAAAATGATAATTTTATTCGCCAAAACTGAAGATCGAGAAGTCTGTTCCTTCTTATGGTGCTGTCACTTTTATC
Source organism: Thelazia callipaeda (assembly GCA_900618365.1). NCBI lineage: Eukaryota > Metazoa > Nematoda > Chromadorea > Rhabditida > Thelaziidae > Thelazia > Thelazia callipaeda. The sequence goes on from UYYF01000032.1 coordinate 7,334, forward strand.
ATTTTATTTTTTAATTGTTTTCTTCATATTTCTCACTTTGATTTGCATTATTTGGTAGCACTTCAACGTATGAACTATAGTTTGTATTCTATTACTATGGAAAGTGCGTAATAACTTTTTCAGCCCTCGACTGATTATTTTTTCGAGTTCGAAAAACTTGCTGGAGTTAGTGTGGATTATCGGCAAATAGTAACTTTCAGAGTGTCTTTCAGATATATCTAATTTCTTGAAAAGACTTGTCGAGTATAGACTTGTTAAGATCGTTGGATTTTAATAAGTATGTTATTTGATATTTATTTCGCTTTCACTATAGAGCATCTTACTAGTTAGTTTTATACTGTAAGTCATTTTCTAATTAATTATTGGAATGCGAAAAGAAGGAGTTGTTGTAACTAATCACAAAATTTATCAAACAAGTCACATTTCTCTATTGTAATTTTTTTATTTAAAGTAAAGAATGATTACACCAATTAATTGTTATGCAGAGAGTGTATCGGTAATTAATTGTGTAGTATTATGTCGGTAATTTTAATTTAATTCCAATGACACTGTTCATTGTCTTCATATCACTGTTTTGTATAATCACGTTCATAACAAACGAGAATGGCACATTAAGATTCACAGTTCCATGGATCACGAACAAGAAAGAGAATTGATTACAAATGGTTCTGAGCCTTCAGGAATGGAACTTCCTATTACACAGGTTGCTAAAGTTAACTATGAATGCAGTAATGAATGTAGTTCCGATTCTTTGGGTGTGGAAGCAAGATTTTTTTGATATTATTTGTTAATTTCATTTTAAAGCATATTTTAGAATAATATAATTTTTTTTTTCGTTTGTCATAAATGTATTAATCATAGACTTTTTTAGGCCCCCAGAAGTGAATTTGAGATCACCGAAAAAGAACTTGTCTCGCATCTCTTAACGCAAGTCCTTTATTTGTTTCATTATCGCAGTAGTTAAATCACACTCTTAATTGTAAACTCTGTAATGTTCATGGTAGGTGAAATGTTGTTCAAAAACATCACATGCTATCGAGGTCATTACAACGATTCAAAGAAAACACCACATATCCCATATGTAACTATCGATGTTTGTTGTTGCCTTCATATTCATTTTACAAATTAAATAATTATGTTGTTTTTGAAAAATCGCCAGTAATCGATTATAATAACTATTGCAGATTGTTGGATATTAATAAGACTTGTCCGTTGTTGACTCCTGACGCCTCTCTCGGTTATGTGATCAATAAAAATTATTGTCTCATTGATAGAGTCATGGGACGAGTACATGTAGCTTTTTATTTTTGAAATAGATGTATTTTGTCTTAAATTTGACATAATTGATTTGCTTAAGGTATATGTGGAATACTTTTTCAAGTACTCAGAAATCTCAAAAACTTTATTTTCAGATAGATCGTTATGTATTTCCTCTGATAGAACCACACAGTCGACTGAGAGAACTAATGGTTTTCAGTAAAAAGAATTCAATTGGTTCAGAAGTAGAAAAGGTCTTGCAAGAATACGTTTTAGAATTTTTTGTTAGACATACTCGAGCAATGAGCGAACTATACACGGCTGAAAATCAATGTTAGTTCAGAATTTGTCGTCATTTATTTTCAGTTGTAAAACATAGGCTTACTTGCTTCCGTATCAGCCTATGGATAGCAAGTAAGCCTATGTTTTACAACTAATATCATTTTGTTCCTTTTTTAAATATTATTGTTTTCGAAGCTGTTAATTAATTGGATTTAAATAATTTTTTCAGATTTCTTTGATTTTTTATTTTCAATAAGCAGTGTGGTGCTGGCTATTGATATTACTTATGATTGCTTGTCAGTAGTTATGAATGCAGAAACTTGGAGTTATGAGGTTGCCAACTCTTTCATAAATCAATTCTACGCTATAAGCTATCGTACTGAAGTGTCCTGTGACTCACGTGTATGATTCCTTTTTTTCTTGATTCAGAAAGAAATAATATGAAAAATATTTAGATTTCTCGAAACCGTTTTAAAAAAAATTTGCACATTAGTTCTTTAATCTCTCAATTACTTTGTGTCGACGGAAAGCAAATTTCTAAAACTTGAAATGTTTCAGTCGAGATTCATTTGTGCGTATAACATCTTTTTGAAGTAAATGTTTCAACTTCAGGTAGCATTTGTTTTTTTTAGAAGGCTATCGTTGGAACACTACAGCATGTTGTTCTACCAATAATTGAAAGATATTTTGATCCATTATTTACTACTGGAGAAATTAATGCTTTACTAGAAGGAGATTTTCCTTTTATAAGGTGGGATTATTGCACTCATTTTTGTATATAATGTAAATCACTTTATTCATTTTTCGTTTTAAAAAAATCTGAGCATATTGTCAGAATTTATATTTTATATTAAAGTTTTTATTTACACTGGGCAGTATTTTAGTTCGGAAAACACTATGGAACTACAAACTAGAGAACAGTGTTCTCCTTTTTGGACAACAGCTGTCATACAGAGTGTGAAAGATGGCGTTTTGAATGCTCGTCGTTTACGAGCTGGCAGTTATGATTACGAAGCACCAACCAGTAAGATTCAGCTGAACTAATGTCTTCCACCGCTTGCAGTTCATTCCTAGGATATGGATTTTTTTTGACCGTGGCGAAAATCAATTTTACTTCTAAATTTCATGAATTTCTTTGAATCTGATTTCGATGTTGAAAATAAATAGAAGGTCGTTAAATCATATTTAAAAAGTGAAGTTTTATCAATTGGTGTTAGTATTTTTCAAATTTTGTTTTACTGAGATAAGTTCACTTTTTAGAATTTTCGGTTCATTTTAAACAAGCTTTGAAAGTAGAGAATGATTATGTGTTCATTCCTGCTCAAATAATTATGGCAAGTATGGAATATGCATGTAGGAAGTGTGCCAAAAGTAACTCCGTTATCCTCTTTCGTGCAATACAGGAAGAAAATAAACTGCCAAACATTTTCAGAAATATGGAGGTTACTTTAAAATTTTAAATCTCATGAAATGTTTAGAGTGTTTTGAAGGTGTATGGAATCTTGTACATATTAAAATAATTCTTTTAGAGCATTTGTCATTTTAATTTGTGTAGATATTTTCAGTTAGTGTATACGGGATCTGCTATTCGTGAAATGATATGTGAATTGTATGGAGCAACTCGTATTACAGAGGACACCTCTTTGATTCTTTCGTTTCGTAAAAGCCTCCGACTTCGTGGGTTCTCAGATAAAACATGCGAGGAATGGACTATTCATAACAATTCTGGTCATCTCTATGAAGTAACTATCAAGCCAAAGGTATTTTCTTTGTTAAATTCATGTTATTTAAAAGATGTATTTGTTTGTGAAATCTCTCTGTGATAAATGAAAATGGTTAGGAAGTATAGATTGTATTTCGATTCTGGAACTGCTCGAGGTTATGCTTTTTATCTTTAGCTGATGTGGCCTTTTAACTTCTTGATAGAAGAGAATCTACTTCGCACCCTCAATATGTGCCTTTGTTTCATGATACGATTGCTACAAGCACATGACGCTTTGCTTTCAATGCAAGCAGATTGTAAACCTTTAAATTTGTTCTATATGATTCAAGACTAGTTTTATTTATCACAATTTATCTTTACAAATTTATGTTATTTTTTCCATTATATGTTTTGTATCAAATATCTCTATGGAAGAAATCATTTTTATAGTTATCGCCGCAAAAAAAGTGGTCAATAATGATTATAGATTAATCCACTTAGTATGTAGTATCGCACAGCCGATATCTGCGATATCAGAAATATTTTATGCACACGTAAGGTTTTTTTTTCATGCAGGTCTATCTTGTTAGAAATTTGTAGATTTATATTTTTGAATGAAGTAAAATTTGGTAATTTTGTAAATAATACTGTGTGGTTGCAGTTGCAAACTATGGTTTCGAAAAAATTTGCTCTAGTGACTGCTTCGAAAAATCTAGAAGAAGCACAGTCTCATCTTAAAGACTTGGATGCAGAACTTTACAATTTAGTAAAAAAGTTAGATATTTTATGAAGCTCTTAATTAAATAATCTGATGAAATTTTTAGAATGAAGTTGCTTTTTGCGATCATTTTTCATGCTCTTTTCACTTGCATAGAGTTTTTCGTGCCTTAAGAAATGATTTTTCTCAGATCAGATACTACAACCCTCATTCATGATGCTATCGAAGCATTGTGCTGTCGTGCAAGAGAACTCGAATCGCGTTGGCGGAACAATGACATTACTTTATCTGATGTTCCCGAATTATTGAAAATCGTACAACGAGAAAAGGAACTATTAATTGGTCTTGGTAATTCGATGCCGGGTACCATATTTGAGTATCTTCAGCCAATGCTGATGTAGCCAGCACTTTTAGCCAATGCTAATTTTTAGAATAAAATCATTATTTATTTTTTAGTTATTAATCTCAACAAGTTTCTAACATTGTATTTGGTGCAGGAAACAATAATATAATTAAATAGGAATTGGCGCATAACTTAAATACTTTAAAATAATTTAATTTTATTGCGAGGAAAATAGCTCTGGAAGAAGTTGTCTGGCTGATAAATATCTCTATCGTTACTTTCATGCCCCAGACTGTTTAAGTCTATATTGCTTATATTTTTAAGGCAAGTTAGAGTGTTTCGAATTACTGCTGTAGTTATGTAGTGTCTTAGAGAACGGATTGGAACTATTGGTCGTAGTCATGTATTGGAGTGAGTGTTTGTAAGGTTTAATTTGTTTTTGGCTACAAAAAATATTGGTTCATATAAGGGAGGCTTGCAGTTAAATTTAATCAAGCATGTTCAAGAGTGGAGGATCGATTATTTGTTATCACAGCTTTGATGCATTATTTGCGATACTGTTATATCAGTGTATCTCTATTAGATGTTGCAAATGGTGCATACAATGTCTTACGTGATTATCGCCTGATTAATATCGTGTAGAATTACTTTGCATTGTTATTTCAAAGAAACCTAATAAAATGAAGCTAACATATATGTGTAGTGATGACTAGTTGTGCCTGAACCTCATGTAAAACAAGTTAAGAGAAATGGTACTAGTGTTTGCTCAACCGACCCTTTTCAACATTGTAAGGTCGACCAATCCATCACTTGTTTTAGTATGTTACAATAATTGTTAGCAGGGTGTTCTCCTATTCACATGATTAACCTTGCTCTGTGTAGTGTTTTCTGTACCGTATAGTAGTGGTGCACATGTCACGTCTTCTACTATTGTTCCTTACGAACTTGTCTTTCAGGTAGTATGCGTTGTTGAAACAGCATGAAATAGATAACGTAGTCATCAGCGCATTAGAAGCGTATTATTTAGACATGAGTTTATGAGTTTCCAGGTTGTCACGTAGGCAGTTGCGACATCTTCAGGATTAGTGTGAGGCAGGAGTTGACAATGTTGTAACTGTCTCTGATTTTCCCCCACAAAATAACTCAAAGTTCGTTTTATTTTACTTTTCTTTCCGCGTATGTATTTGAGGCATATTTCCAGTCGATAGTTCTCAAGAAGATGCTCGAAAGTATCTCCTTCGTCAGTCGCTATGGATTCCACGAGGACGAAGCGAGAACGAGAGTAAACTTCATTTCTTGCATATGTATTTTCTGTTCATATTGCAAATTGTCACACTTTTACAGCATTACCAGACACACTGCGGTGTAGGTTGCTTTACTAGTTTTATTTCGCTGAGTGAATATACGAGCTCAGTATTGTGCATGTGTCATTCTGATAATTTCGAAAGTGATAACTTCAAGAGTGGTTACTTCGTATACGGATTCTGTCTTGAAACATCGTTACATTATACTGATAAATAGTAAAAGAAAATGTGGAGGTTAGTTTTCGTTTTCACTTTATTGATGCTGGCACTGCATCGTATTCCAGCACTCTGGCAGTACTTGTCCCGCGCTCAGATTTGTTATACTCATCGTTCTCGTTTCGTCCTCGTGGAATCCATATCGACGACTGTCGAAGGAGATGCTTTGTCTTCTTGAAAACTATCTATTGAATATAAGTCTCGAGGTAATCAGATATACTATCTCCTTCGCATAGCGTTTGTAGAAGTTCGTTACAATCCGACCTCAAGTCATCGCATACGGAATTGTTTTGGTCCTGCATTTCATCTCTGACTCAAGCTTATTAGCAAGTAGGTCATATTTTCTCTTTTTCTCGGTCTCGACTGCTGTTAACCTGTCTTTACTAATGATGCCATCCTCAATCAGGATTACTTCATTTCGATCCTTATCATGATATCCGGTCAATTCGCACCTATCTGTATAGCTTTTCTTACGTATCGACCTTGATCTCTGCATTTTCATTCGCGGCGACCTGAACAGGAATGGCTTTGCATGTGCGGAAATGCTTTCAGATTATGCTTCTTGCAGGGTCCCAGTTGGATGCATCGTAGGACCTCACTGTGTCTTCTAGTATAGTCGTGATGTAACATTTTTCCGCACTGCGTTGCTAGATGGCCTTCACACGTAGCCTACAATGTTGGCACTTACCTTTCTCAGCCCCAATCATATATCTGTCTTGGAGGTGACATTGTCGTGCTTCATCTTGCGGGGTAATGTTTCTGGTTCGTAGAATCATCTGTCGATGAAAGCTTACTCGTCAGTGTCTTTAATACCTTTGCATGAAAGATTTACTTTTCTATCGCGCTTTCAAGAGGGATTTTTGGGCTGCTAATACTTTTTCGACCGTTGGATTTTCCACGAGGTTGAATTCTGTATTTGCTTAGTAATTGTCTGACAACGTGATCCATAGCTTTGAAATCTTCTGGTTCCAGCTTGATCACCTCAAAGAAATAGTTATAGCGTGATCGTTAAGCTTATGGTGTGCTCGTTCACTGTTTCGATAACGTTCTTGCAGTATAAATACTGGATTAAATCCAAACCACACAAATTATGACATGAACTCAAACAGTTCGAAAAATTTAAGTGTGTAGTACATAACTGCAATGAAATTTTTTAAACATTAAATGTGTATTGAAGGATCAAAATATGGCTTATGTTACTTAAGCAAGATTTCAGCAAGTTTAAGCAGTTTCAGCACAGATTTTAACTTAGTATCAAATGACTGAATTGATCATTTAAGATGTGGCAGTAAACAGAAAATATGATAATCTATCAAAGTGAGTTAATATCAAGAATGATCTATCAAAGTAATTTAATGGCGTAATTAGTGCAAACAATTAAATGGAGTAAAGCTAAAGACGGAATGGGACCATAATTGAAGAGATTCTCGCGATTATTTACAAAAATCGCCAAATTTGTGGAGTGCAAAATTTATCACTGTTGATCAATTTAGTTAGTTAACAATCTTCATAACGCTGTTAAAAGTTAAAATCTTCACAAACACTGAAGCAAAGTTAATCAGAAATATTGTTCAAATGTAGCAAAGAACGAGAGCTGCATGTGGAACAGTTACAACTATTACCTTTTTATGGTTTTAAGTAGACTGAGTATTGGAATTGAGTTGCATTGGGACCACGAAAGGCTTTTTTCAGTATTATATAATTCCAGAAGGACTGACAGCATTTGTATGATACACTGCAACTACAATCTTTCATAGACTTATTTTTCTAAATTTATCTCTGATAGGCGCATCTATTGTTAAGTTATCTTTTCTTAATCCATTTCACATGGAGTTAGTTGTTTTGCTCAATGACTGCATTGGCTGTCTTAAGCATCAACTCTTCGCAAAAAATGGGCAATTGTTGTCGCTGAAGTGAGAAGCTAAATTTTAGTGTAATGATGAACGGTGTGAGTAAGTATCATATTTCTTAATTCAAAGAAAATCAACGTTTGATCTGCTTAGTCGCAATTTATTTATTAAAAGATGATACTTTCTTTCAAAAGTAAAATAATAATTTTAGAAGATTTTTTCAGCTAGTTAATTTGAGAGCAGAAAAATCTGGCACAAGCCGAGATTAGAATTTATAATTAGTAACTCATTACTGCTGAAAACAAACTAATGCATAAAAAAATTGAAAAATATGATCGTCCACTCTGTTACTGTTATTAATTTTACTGTAATTGATCAAGTTTACATAAATATTTAAGTTCGCTCCAATCATGCAAAAATAATATAAATAGTACAACTATTATAATCTAACATCTTGTTTCCTCCAAATATTCCAAATTTGTTTAGATATCAAGTCTTATTTTGACCATAGTTTAAGAAAATATTTAAGTTCTGAATCCACTACTAACTGTAACGAAATTAAAGAACAGAATATTTTTAAACGAAGACAGAAAGTAAGCTACTGTCCACACAATCACCGCTCCGTTCAGAAGTTCTGTCAAATTATCAATTTTTGCATAAGTTATAACAAATACTCCCCCAGTTCTTTCGGTCTATACTGGTTGATCTACGAAATATTTGGCGATTCTCTACAATATCTAATTAGAAGATATCATTTTCAAGAAATTCCAGGATGGCAGTATAATGTAACCAACGGATCACTGCAGTGCAATGCCAATAAATTAGAGTTGCGTATTGAAATATGCAAATATACCAAGCATGACTTTGCATCTAAATTATGGACCTTCTCTTTTGGAAACGATCTAGAAACCGTACCAGACCATTATTTAGGTCTCATACACAATCACTACCGGCGAATGAGGTCTCTGACAAAGTCAGTTATCTGGTCTGGTCACTGCCATGTTAACATAGCTTTCAGTGTCCGCGAACCTAAGCCAATTCCTGGTGTTGTCATAATCCCAAAGTAGTTTACAACTTCAACGGAAGACTTCCTATTATGCGTTTCCTACAACGCCTCATCGCATCTTAGAAGTACCACACGAACTCATCACTGAATATACCATAACCTGCATACACATGCACTGCAGTTAGTGTTGAAAAAGTAGAAAGTATTCCCCAGTTGTATTCAAATTAATCCTTTAAACAGAAGCAAAATTGGTTGTCACAGAGTCTGTTATTCTAATGATTCTCTATAATGACGAAAATTTCAATTAAGCTGGAAAGTTCTAGCGTTTGTTTATGCTAACAAATATTGCTGCACTCTCTACTCGAATAAATACCATTAAATTCAGTAAGAACTAACAGGATTTGAATCTCATCACACAGTATCATTCTCCTAACTCACTGTCAAATAACAAGCTCTGCATTGCACGTTTCGAAATCTACTCATTTATTTAACATTGCTTTTATTCATCGAATATCGTTTTTTATAGTTTTGAAACTTGGCGCAAAAAATATACGATATTTCACCCATTAATATTTTTTCGATCTTATAAGCGATTTTAGTCTTTGAGGCGACTATATGTTCAACTTTATCTTCAAATCTATCGTTTAGTTCTATGTTTTATTACTAAAAGATCGTAACTGTAATCGACTCAAGATAAAACTTTTGCACAAATTAATAAGTGTGCTAAAGTTTCAATGGAAAAAACGACAGAAGAAAACTGCCCACAAAAATCAGTAAGATCAAAGAGCACTGTCAAGTGAAAAGTTTTTCATTATTTCACTGTGTGATACTATAATACAAAGCTAACTGAGAATAAACCTCAGCATTTCTAAACAATAAATCGACTTTTTTAAAACTAAATAGATAATTAAATATTATATCTCATATAAAAAGCATAATCTCAGAAAGAAAATAATCATATTGTGATGATAAAATCTTATTAATCTCTTAACGGCGCTTTAGAAGGGCATACTTCTTCACTGCCTTTTTTAAACATATCATAGTCTCACGAAGTTTTTCATTCCGTAACTGCAGTTCTGCTTTCACTGCAGTGACAAAGAAGTGCTTCTGAAATTTAGCAATTTCTCGCAGTCGACATAAAATTTTCTTATAGTGCATCAGTTCTGCTACAAGTTTCTTATTTCGCGAAGCCTAAAATAACAAAACTTTTCAATGTTCTCTCACTCTCCGATAATTATATATTCTCCATCTTAATATCAAGCATTTCAAAAACCTCCAATTGGATCTTCTTTCGACAAACAGGCTTCATTCCTAATGCAAAATCAATTGGTGCAAAACTCTGTCTAACAATTAGTTGTTTAGAGTTCACTTCACTGACTTCTTTTGTACTGACTTCTATTCTTGATCTGACATCTCTAAAAGCTTGATCATTTCAATTCAAAACCCCCATTATTTGAAACAGAGGTTTTACAAGTTTATATTTAATTAACATTACAAGTTGATTGATATTTTCTTTTTGGAATCAAATGATAGATACCATTACTAAACTTATAATGATACCTTGATATTATACAACACAACTAACAAATGTGTGTAATTTGCAATAATAAAACTAATCAACAGGTTTAAAAAATTAAGGCACCTCTGTGCAGCTTCAGATCTAGTCTTATAATTTTGAAGCAATTCTTCCCATAATTTTAATTCTTCTGCTAATTTTTCTTGATATTCATTTTTAGTTTTTTCGCCGCACTTTACAGATTTTGACTCATCATTCATAGGCACAATCATCTGCTTTCTTGATTCGCTGGCATCACACTCAACAACGACAGCCTCCTGAAAAAAAACAATTCCAAAGATTCGAGCCTTGAAAAATATGCTGAATTTCCCAAGCTCTAAATTATTCCTAAGAATTTATTTTTTTACGATTACAACTGAGTGAACTGATTTATCATATAGTTTGGAATCCACAAAAAATACCCAAATAACAGATTACCTGGTGATCGAAAACTGAAGACAAAAATTTTTTAATATTACTATTATAAAATTTTTATCTTCATTTAAAAAACTCACTACACCTACTAATCTTTCTTTTTATCTATTAAAATCGTAACAACAGTTGTTGCGAACCATTTGGCAAAACTTAAGTGAGAAAAATTATCAATTCCAAAAAGCAAACATGGCCAAATTTTAAATAATTATCATTATAAACAATTCATAGCGGAACTTTTATTCACTGTGAAGTATAGATTAAATACTGTAAATTTTTACTAAAACTAGTAGGAAATGAAAATACATATTATGATAAAACAAAAACTGATTTGAAAATTTATATGCATACCATTTTCAAAATAACCAAGACTATAAAATAAAATCACAAACTTTAATTTATCTTTAGTTGAAAATATCAATAAATCTCTAACCTCCCTGCTAACATGGTTGCTATTGAAATGCAGTTGGTTTTTCAATGATGATCTCTTCATCTGCTAAACTGCTAAAAGACTGCACAAAGTGTACACAATTAATGACAGCAAAATGTGGAGTAAGCTATTACAGGACACAGGCATTTAAAAATTATTCACCAGATAAGAAGCGGAAAAAATCTTCAGTAACTGATATGGATGTAAACTAAGATTTTTCTGCGGTTTTTTTGAGCGAGCATTTTTCTAATTTAGAACTGAACAGGCTAGCGTAATTTAAGATTAAAAACAAAAGTCATGAAGAAACTGAAGACTGTTTACACAGATCAACAGATTCGTGAAATAAGCTTGGAAAATTATCCTAATATATATTTAAAAAGTAAAAAATAAAATCAAAACGTTAACGAGTTGACTGAAAAAAATAGATTTAAGTGAATAAATACGTTCAAACCATATAACCACCTGGTGATAAACAATTTCAAAAAGAACATTTCAGTAAAAAAAACTAGAAGAAACTAAACTCACAACCCTCCATACATACCGAGAAAGTTTTAAGAAACAAGATATGAATAAAATATTCAGATTTCTATCATTACATATGTGTAGGTTTTAGCTCAACTTGCTACCAAAACTTCACAATTCCATTTTGCATTTTCGTCTATCATGATAGTTTGATTGTGAATGTTGTTGCCGGCAACATCTTGCACTTGCTACGGCAAATTTTTCTAAAGTTACCTTGATAAATATCTTATTCTACACTTTCATAACGTCACTGTTTTGAAAGTGAAAAATTTTTTACCGAGGCTCAAGCATAGCCTTTGAAGAAGTTATAATCAGTTTCAGTGATGTTGATACTTTAGCACTGTTGTCATCTCTGAGAACTCATAGTCTTTTGTGAGATTAGGATATTTAATTAGGGATCCTTATCATTTGGAAAGTTTTTACTCTTTTTTCTACTAGCGTTTCTATCGTGTATTAGGTTTACAACTTACGATTAATATCAGTATTTAGTTCAGATTTCGACAGTTACTACATTGTCAAAAGTGGGAAAGAATGTCAGAAAGAGTTGAAGCATACCTGGTGAAAAACAAAAGTAGTGCACTGGAAAATGTTGCTGACGTTTGGCAGAAACTTGAAGAACTATATTACAGAAAGTTCGCTGGTTTGCTTGCTCTTCTTTTTTTACTCTTTGTCTTTTTACTCAGTTCAACATTCTTATTGAAAGTTTTTCAAGTTTTCATTCAGAATCTTTGAATGAATCGTCATTCAGATTTAAGGATATTCGTAAATTTTAGAAGTAAAGTTATTTTTCAGGCTTTGGCATCAATTAACTGTAGAGTTGAGGAAAATCATATATGAGGATTCATTTATTCGCACGATTGATCTCAAAGATTTCTATGACAATTTCATTAGTGAATTCAAGCATCGAATCAATCCTTTGCAACTTGTTGAAATTGTGATACCGGTCGCCAAATCAATTTTTCGTAAAAGTAGTGCTTTCTTCCATCAATATGTATTATTATTTTAGCTTTTTATGGTGCCTTTTTCATTCCTTTCGAATAGCATATTTTTGGTTGTAATCCGAAAAATTATCTCTGACTGCATTATACAGTGTCATTTCGAACATTTCTTTATAATTTGTTATTTAAGTGCAGTTTGTGAGATCTAGGAGCTTCAAAAATTTAGGCAATATTATTTTACCATTTATAAAATGGATTTTAAGTGATTTAGGCCGGAGCATTGTAAGCGGACTTATATAAGAAATCCTCTGGCTGACAGTTTGCTTACATCTAGATTATCAAGATTTGGATAAAGTGAAGTACATCCTAAAGTTTCTCGTCAAAATCTATCGTAGTGCTGTAAGCCAGGAAAAAATGAATATCAGCTAATGTTTATGTTGCAGACAAAGATGCAGCTTTTGATTTCTTAAATAAAATTGAGAAAACGATTTCAAAAGACAAGCAAGCTATGGTGCGTGTACGTACTGGTCAAATCGAATTACGTTTAATGCACAAAGATTCTAAAGATCGTTGTATTGATATTCAAATCGTCAGGGCATGTTACTCGCACTTTATTAGTTTTTTTTTTTCATATTTGGATGCATGTAACATAAATAAGTCACTACTGCATAGTTGACAAATCATTTGTTAAAAATTTTCATTTCAGAAAATGATAGAAGAGACGCAAGTTTTATTGGATGAATTACCGGGAGTTACGTTAGTACATGGCCCATTCTATAAGGTTTGCTGAGGCTACTTTACAACATTGTGCAGTGGATTGCGCTAAAAAAAAAGCATTCTCTGTATAAAATGTGAAAGTTTCAGGTTTCGTCAGTTTACTTGAAAGAAATTGGGAATTATGCTGGTTATTATCGTGAAGCCTTACGATATTTGGGATGCGAGGATCAGACAAAGCTAACACAATCTGAAAAGCAGTTGCAAGCAGTACTTCTAGGATTTGCTGCACTACTTGGTGATGATGTTTACAACTTTGGAGAACTGGTATGGCTTATTTTTCTTTTAAGTTTTTCTTTTTTCAGTAAATTATGCAAATTTCTGTGTTAATATTTTTATGAAGCAAAATGTGTCCAATCACAAAATGCATGTTTTGCATTTTATGTAGTTTGTATAACTAAAATGCATTAAGTTTCATCATAAAAATAATTATTTCACACTCTTTAAACCATTTGAAAATCACACGGTGCATACTTGGCCTTCGTAATCAATTTCTCAGCTCGCGCACCCAATCCTGAAGTCTCTGGAAGGAACTCGTGAGAAATGGATCATTGACGTATTGTATGCATTCAATGCTGGTGATCTAAATAAATTTAACGAATATCATCCGCAGTGGAGTGAGTGGGATGATTTGAAGGATCATCAGGATGTTCTAGAAGAAAAAATCCGTCTGCTGAGTTTAATGGAGGTATTAGTTCAGCAAATTTCCCTTGCGTTTTTTTTTCGCAGTTATTTATGCTATCGTTGTGATGTATTCAAGTCATCCTTGCATCTGTCACTTGAAATTTTAAGATTGCTCTAGCTCGTTCATCAAAGGATCGATATATCTCTTTCCAAGAAATAGCTGATAGAGCTCAAATTAAACTCAACCGAGTTGAGAGCCTAGTAATGAAAGCACTTAGTAAAGGATTGGTGCAAGGTTCGATTGATCAGGTGGAACAAGTAGTTAACATTACATGGGTACAACCACGGGTTCTTTCTGCACAACAGGTAACGTCATCTATTTTATTTCTTCTTGGAGTTCATTTATCGCAAGGCATTTCAGAACATGATTTAAATAAGTTTTTTTTTTATTTTTCTTACTTTGTTTTCTGTCTTCGTTTCTCTTATAATTTTTGGAATGAAATATTTTTTTTACTGATGAAAAAGTTTCGATTTTTAATCAGATTCTGACGATGAGTGAACGTATTGGTTTTTGGTGTGCCGAAGTTGAAGCAATGGAAGAAATCGTTTGCGAGAGTGCAAGAGAAATATTGACGAAGACATGATTGGGTACTGTAGTGACTTCAGAATTGTAAATCAGAATTGTTATTCTAGTTTAAAACTTGCTATTTAAAAAAATGCGGAGAAGAAGCATACGAAACATTGGCGAATATGATCAGAATTGACGATATCAGAAATAAACTGATGCATGGATTTTTTGAGTTAGTATACCACAGTATCACATTATAATATCGTGAGCGACCTTCGTTTGTTGGTTTACAACCTTCGTTAAAGTACATTAAAGTTTGGTTGATAATCTTATCTGAATATTATGACCTTAATATCTAATTTCTATCTTCCATTGTGTTGTGTTAATATTAATTGCAGAAAGCTAAAAAATTCTTCATATTTTGTTTTGTTGGTTACTGTTTTGCAAATCAAAGATTTTGGTATGCATTACTCGTATGATGCGGTTTCATCAGCAAAATGTAATTTCGTTTCTTGTGGGCAATAAATTATTTGATTTTATATTCTATACACAAAGAGAAATTATTATTTCCCGTATTGGATTTTTCAGTTCTTTATAAGTGAGAAAAGACTGAAGAAAATTTGTAGTTATTTCATAGGAGATCATTGCTAATGAAATTAGAACTATCGTCATGTTTGGCTGCATCATTGGTCACATTAGATGGTTTGCTGCTTAGTTCTTTCGGTGCATTAAGTATTGGAATATAATAAGCGTAGTCTCCAGTACAATTTATATAATTAGCTGGAGCGAGATGAGGAAGAAAACGAGTCTAGTCCCGACACGAATTGCAATTTAAATAGCAGGTGGATTTGTTTCATTTTTGCGTTTCGTACAATTATGAAACGATAATATTAAGAGGTATTGATATACGAGCATAAACACGAATTTAAAATGTTTGGGATTGAGATGCGTTCTCATGAGTAGATCCGTTTTCACTTTCAAAACGAGCTGGTGAAAAAGTTACAGTGAGAGAAAGATTAACCTATAGGAGATACCTGAAATGTATGACCCTAATTAGGCTTATTTAAATTTCTGCAGGGAAAAGAAAACTGGTTTTCCTGCGGTCATACACCTCCCAGGGATATTTGGTTGGTGAAAACGAACTGACATCTCTCAGTTGTATTGCTATACCGGATTTCATATGAAAATACCTTTCTCCGAATTTCTTGCCATACAGTGGGAAGTTATAACTCTTGACTTCTGCTTTTTTTACGAGAAAAGCTTTGATTATAAGATCTGATTGGTCAGTAATAGTTTAAACTTCATTATGTGCGCATTTTTCATTGAAAAGTGACGACATGAGTGAAGATGTTTGGTTACAAGGATAAATGGGCAGACAGATAGTTAAGATATTGTTGGGGAAATTCATGAAAAAGCAATCGTAAATGTTTCATGAAATAGGGGTAGAACATGTGTCAAAACGTCATTGCTGAAACTTCATTAATCAGCAGTCAATTGTTTTTGTGTTGAAATGGTATCACAATAAGACAAAGATGTGGAATTTGCCTACTTTTACTTAAATAATAACTGGTTATTTAGAATTCGAGACTTAAAAGAAATCGGAATTGTTTTTTGCGTTAATCGCTTTTGGCCACTAATATTAGCTGTAGTACTATATCAAGAGGATATGCTATATCAACATTTTCTTACTATGACGCTCTAATTAAATTATTCTTAAAGGAATTGAAATATAATAGGCGCATAAAACGCTTTCTTTTAACAACAATAGTGAGCAATAAATAGAAATGGAGTTTTGGATGAAGTAAGAAAAAAAGACAATTAATGACGGTCACAAGTAATTATGATGACCGTGGTTGTATCAAGTAGTAAATTAATATGTCCTATCAGATTCAGAACAATGATTTGAACAGAGGAATTAGGATACTCCTTAAAAATCATCACTTGTGCTTCTACTTCTAACTCAAAGCACTATCTTGTCCATGACCTTAATTTTTATTCCTCTGTAAACCTGCTTTTCAAATACTCTGTTTATTTCTCTTCTTTTGTTTATTTGGTAACAAAGAAAGTAGATCTAAAATATTTCACGAATTTCTGAATAAAAGGTAAACTGTTATCATGTGCCTATCATTTCTGTTTTTTGTTTTAATAAATAATTGCAATGACGAGTAGTAAGCAGTAAGCTACAGCAGAACTACAAATATGTAATTTGCAAGTATATGAAATGAATAGGCCATTCACAAATATTATACAGGCCGGAATTTTCACAGTTTGCCACGCTTTAGCATATATCTACATCTTATCAGGAGAATAATGTAACAACATTCACTTGGTTATTGTCCTGTTTTCTTTCCACCATTCATCGGTTATCTTATTACACTCAGAAGGTCACTTCTGTGAAGAATACAGGAACTTTGATTAGATTTCGCAGACAACATAACAAATGCTAAATATCAGTGCTGACGGCATCACTCATTTTTGCATAACTCCTATAACATCTCGAAAAATTAGCAGTAAGAAACTGTAGTTATGCTGCTAAAGAATATTACTTCATTTGAGTGACGTTAATTATTTGAATACCAAAAATGCACGGCATCTGTTTAATCTTCCGTCCTTTCTTGTTACCACTTTACTTTTTTAAGTTCTCCTTTCCCTTAGCCCTAGTGACCACATTCATTTTTGTGCAAATTTGTTGTCATTGACAATTAATTTAGCATGATTATTTTAGAGATCACACCCTTTCTTAATCATTAGAATAATTAGACGCAGTTATGGATCGCAATTTCGCTGCAGCTTTTGTTTGTAAATATGAATAATAATTGGATTGATATTTATATATCAATATAAATATTCGCGTTACGTAACAGAATAGAGTCTTTTCTTTGCACCTTCTAAAAGGGGTTGAGAAATGAGAGGAAAAAAGAGTTAAATTTTCGGTATTAGTATCCGGTAAAACTGGTTCTACGAAAATCTGGGTTACCATGTCACTGTCATATCACACCCGTCCTCATTGCAACCTAAAAGAGGCAAAACTTTCTCTTCTCCTAATTTTCTTTCTAATACAATTTCCCCTCTATTGCCCTCGAAACATATTCACACGCTTCGAATAATTTTTTCCTCCGGATCTAACCTAGATTTCTAGCATATTACTTATTCACTGACCATCACTTGTCCTCAAATACTATTATTTCTCATATTTTTGATTTTCAAATCTGTCTAAAAACTGTTAAATTTTTCTGAACCCTGTCGATTCTATTTCATACTCTAAAGACTTGTTTTATATGTTTGTAATTGACTAATATATTTAAAAAAAAGTTGTGCATCTATTTGAAGCGCTGTCAAACAGACCAATTTTTTTTTCGCCAAACAAATTTAAGTTTATACATTTAATCGAAAGATATAGTTATTTTAGGTCACAAATTTCAATGAAAATTTAACATCTTGACATGAAATTAGATATTTCCATCCAGTTTAAGATCATATTGAATTAAATAATTGTTTGAAATTTTCTTTAGTACAAAGTGATTATATCTAAAATTTATTCACAGTTTTTATGGTTTTTTCATGACAAACGCTGCAATCTTTATTCTAAAATCACCTCAGTACAGCAAGATAGATTTTTGAAATAAATATATAAGTTTGCATGACATCAGTCAAGTTGCTTTCACTATGGTCTTAATCAAAAAGGTTAACTATGCTTCCTTCACCACTTCAATTTCATTAACAGAAATTTCTTAAAGCTGTTCATACTTGAAGTAAATGTTCTACGCAGAAGTATGCAGGAGAAGAGCGGTCCTGCCTGGAGAAAAAGAGAATGCGATAAAGAAAGGAGAGAAGTGAATTTATTGTGAGGAGACCTGAGAATATATTCGCTTTCACTTTCACTCCGATTTTCCTCGTGCAACCAGATTTTCACCTATTATTATCTCTGATAGTAATGATAGTAATCAATAATAAAAATAATAATTGAAATTGATTTGCATTATATTTTGGGTATTATTCTTTTTTTCATGTTATCATTGCTTTAGGAAAATCTATCATTAATCTGAAATTTCTCGGCTGGAGTCAAAAGCAAATTTGGTGCTTCATTCTACTACATATTAATAGTTTTTGCTTTTATATCTTATGTTAATCAGGTAAGAAAAATCAGAGATAACACTTTATGTACATTGAGACAGTAGTAAACTATTGTTTCGAGCATTTTGAAAAACATCTAAGGAAAAATTTCATGAGCAAAATAAATTAGGAAAAATTGATTAAGGCTATAGTGAAGAAGAAATTTTAGATTACAGATAATTAAAACAAAATAAATTTTAGGCTACCAAAATCACGTCTAAGATATACATTTTTCAGGTTTAATAAATTTGTTGCAGGTAAAAACTTAACAATTATTTGATTATCTGCTACTAACCTTGCTCTAACGATTTGTTTTCTTTTAAATATTAATTTCACTATTTAATTTATGCTTAGACTCTTCGAAGTCAGTTATATATATATATGTTATAAAAAGTGTCTGGATAATATGTATTCACATTCACGTCAGCCTGTTTCTGTGATTAAAGTGGTTGGTTCCTGTTCCACTTTTTACATTCAAATTATCCCAGACAGCAACACTTTTTTCTTGTTTATCCATTAGGATGCGAGGCGCACCCACTGAAATCACCATACCTTTTATCAGCATTACTGGCCTCCATTTTCGTTTTACGCTAGAGTTTGTTAATCTATTCATTTACTTGAGGCATCATTCCTGCTCATGCATGTTGCGTTTTGTTATCATGTTTTCATAGCCTCCATGTCCGTTCTAAGTGTTGAATCATAATTTTTGATATATATATGCATATTATATCCACTAAATTTTCGTAGGAATTACAGGTACTACGTAAACTACTTATTGCATCTTTGTTTTTGCAGCTCAGAATCCATAATAAGTTTTTGTTGCATCAGTTTTTGCTTTTTCTGCATGTTGCTTTTTTTTAAATGCTTAGAATTCTTCCGCTTTTGGACTTAAGAGGATATTGTCGAACTTGAAATTACAAGACTTCAAATTTTTGTTTTTATCGCTCAAATTTTTGCTTGCATGAAAATTAGAATATCTGAGTTTACCATCCACATGGTTTTTTTCTTCACGACGGATCATGATGGTAAACGCACAAATACTAAGATTTTCAACTTACTGCCCTCATTTGTCTTGATTAGATTATTTCTGCTGCTTCATCTTCGTTTACGAAAATTTATTCTTTCAAGACGATTCATTTTGATCTTTTACATTCAGACTCTCGATTTAATTATTCGTTACTAAAGTCATAAAGTAACTAGACTGCTGGAAAAATATAGATGGAAGAAAGCACTACTGTCCTCTACATTATCATTTAGTGTCTGTTGTTGGATTGAAACATTCTCATATTCCGACTTCTTTGTTCAATTTCTACATGTGATTTTGCATTTCGGTCAAATTGTTGCTTTCTATTTTCAGTGTGCTGGTGCGCTATTGATTTCTTGGAACGTGTGAGAAAATTTTAGCAGATGATGTAAAAGATAAGTGCTAAATTATTTCAACGTGGAAAATAAATGAAACGCTTTCGACCTAAATTCAAGTAGAAAAGTACTACGTGTTGGGTCTGTATGGATGTGTATGTGAATTGGGATTGGGATGTAATGGTGCTGATTACTTGATGAATGAATGCATTCATGCAGTGACTGGGTTAAAGGTAATAAAGAAAGGGAAAATGGAATGAAATTGAAAACGTGTGAAAATTAATGTGAGAAAATGGATATGTGTGTTGGAGGTAAGAGGATAGATGGAGACAGATGAACAAGTGGAGACTGATAAATAATTTTAGAATTGTCTCGTTTTCACTTTTTCGTCCTCTTTTGTCCATTAAGCTAGAATTGACATTAAAATGTAGGTAAATTTAGGTGTTGGAATGGAACTGTTGAAACATTGACTGGATTTGTGTTATTCTGGATATCTCAGTTTTTTTTCAAACATCTTTACAGCCTCTCTCAGATAAGTTTTAAAAACATTTTAGAAGGGATATCGCAAATGATTTTAATAGATTTTAATTTAAGCTAAAAATTAAGCTAAACTGATCATTGTTAAGCTAATAGTCGTCATGTTTCAGAATTCGTTTCCAGTAGTTTAAATTGGCTCAGTAAGCATTATATGATTCCAAATTTCTGCACATTACTAGAGTGTGGGATTTAACTTTCAATCTTAATTACTTTTATACCAACAGTGAGATTAAGAGAAAGTTTTTACAAGATACTTGCATATTATATTTTGTCTCCAACTTCTGTAGACTCATCATTATTTCCTTTATTTTAAATTTCATGTTTTCTGTTGATTCTTATTCCATACTTACTAAATTTTGTTCGACGAGCATTCAGCAACAGGTTTCCTTACAATTACTTTATCATGGAACTCTGTTCTCATCAAATTTATTGTTCATGAAATGCGAAGTTTTGAGTTTATTCAGTGCAACTAACAAATTTTTCAGGGGCTTTAATACCTTCTCTAAATTCAATCCTTTTAATTTTTATCCATTTTTTAACTCTTTATTTGATTTAAACACATCAAGTCAATCGCTAATTTTTGTGTCTCCATTTGAATTTGTTTCCTCAACAACCTTCGTCATTCATGCGTTCATATCAGCGGTCACAATGCTAAGGCATCTATGAAACAATATATGAAACTTAAAATGTTTCAGCTGATTAATATGTAGCATAATGTAATGAATGATGAGATTGATTTTATTAGCGTCAACTTTCATTCTAAATGAGATGGAAATATTTAGAGATACTGAAGAATTTCCCATCTCACTTCTACTTTTTCACAATATTTCTTCAACCTTCCATATACTTCAAATGTTCTTTATGCTTTTTCGATGACATAAAATTGTGACGAAAACCCCTAATTTACATATTTTTCTGAGATTAAAATTAGTTCGCAAAAATTTTGGTTTACAAAAATGAAAAAAGCACGACGTCCAAATTGTTTTTTGAGAATTTCTTCCATGTTATTTTTAATTATTCAGCTTGCAAGTGCAACTTTCATTCTTCGGACGATATGCATAAACTAAAATAGGTTGTTGTGAACAGTATTAATAAAACTCCTGCTTGTCAAAAACTTAAAAAATAATGATTTCCAAATGCAAGTATTTTTTTTAATAAGGGATTGGTTCAGAGTTTTTGAATTCTGCAGT
The DNA here is from genome assembly GCA_900618365.1 of Thelazia callipaeda. Lineage (NCBI taxonomy): Eukaryota > Metazoa > Nematoda > Chromadorea > Rhabditida > Thelaziidae > Thelazia > Thelazia callipaeda. Next base: position 29,054 of record UYYF01000032.1, read on the forward strand.
CTTCTTGCTTATCATCAAACAGTGGCTGATCCACAAGTTCGATCTAGTTAAATTTCAGTTTTATATCTGTTCCAGACATAAATGCAAAGAGCATTTGTGCTTCGTGCATTCAAGTGATAGCCGATGTTCTATCTGTGTAACTAGTTATATTTACTATTTTCGAAGAGTATGTGAATAGCTGGGATGTGCTTGTTTGTTTTAATTTCATTTTTCATTTATTTCATGAAAATATTTGATCTGCTAATGCTTATTTTTGACCGCTGCGTTCGACAGATATACAATTTGATTCAGTTTTGAAATTTTCTCATCATACACTGTTTTGCCTTCAATCCGCTTTTTGTTTTTGTAACGAAAAAATGCAAATAGTATTTTCAATATGGAAGTTTATGATTGAAAAACTTACTTTTTTTTTCATTTTTCCTGCTCTTTTCATGAAGTTTGCTCCCTAAACCGACCTTTTTACCATTACAAAATCGTTTTCTCTCTTCACTATATTTCTTGAAGCTAATTATTTATTTCACTGTCTTCGTAAAAATTGAAAATTTTCCGTCTTATTATCCTCAGTATTCTTCCTCTATTATTTCCTTGACCTAAAAGTAGTTTCGGTGGTGCATTTCTACGAGTTCATTTTGTGTGATCTTTTTTAATAATGTTTTTGGGTAGGGTAAGAATAGTAATCAGAGTGTAATATTGAAAAAATAGTAGTGACCTTGTAAACTGTCATCTGTCAGTAGAGCAGAAACCTCGAATCACTTTCACTCATCCTTTTCACTGCGGAATGTTTGATTTTTAACATCTGATTCGATAAATTGAATGAGCAATATAAGTTTAAGGTATTTTTCAAAATCATGTAGGATGTTTTTTCTGAACTCACGTGTAATGCATAAAACATGTCAAAGATGCAAGAAATGCAACTTCAATAACTCTGAAGTAGAATTAACTCGTAGCTTGAGACTAGTTGTTCTAGAACGAATTGCAAAAAAAGCATACAGTGCTTTTGAATGCGAGCATATATTTTTTTCTTCCTAAAATAATAAATGTTTGTAGACTTCATTTCATTGTGAAAATCGCGCAGAATCATATCTTGTTTCCAGTTTTTTTATCTTAAAGATTTGTATTTGCTTTATCTGTATGACTAGAGTCGTTGGGCAAATACTCGAGCTAACTTTTTATTTTAAAACACTCAAAAAATTTATCATAAGTTTTCAGTCTCCTTTACTTCTTTTGCTTTGTTCAAAGAAGAAAGCCGAATTATCGAATGTTATGGTATTGGAAGTACCCTCAAGGAAGCCAACTTGAAAATACAAGGAAATTTTGGCAATTTATTGCTTAGGTAAGATTTAGAAGTTCGCAGTAAGCAATATTTAAGATACAAGATCAATAAAGAAAATTTTGTCAATAGTTTGATCGCCACATTCATGATTTATATCGATCCTTTCTCAAAACATACTTGTGTTCTACAACACTCCGTTCTGCAATATATGAATCATTCATGTGCTGTCCTGAAAAAATTAAAGGATTTGATTGGTACATTTGCACTGATTGCTTCTGGTCGCCGTATTTATCAAAAGTTAAACAGAGTACGAGTACGGACTATTTCAATTTCCATTAATGATGCAGATTGGTTTTACGCGTGAAGCAAATTTTAGAATTGTGAATTAGTATGTCTTTGAAATCAAGTAAACTAAAAAATTATGAAAATAAAAAAGTGTATGATTGTTGCCTTTTTATCATATCTGTTAATTTGCTTAAATAAGTCAGAGAAGTGATTTTTTTTAAATTTTTGAATAGAAACAGTTTTTGAATAATCCAGAGTTTGCTCAGAAGTGAAGCATGTTTCATTCTGCTTACGCATTTTTGTAATTATGTCAAAAATCTAAAAATTAATTGTCAATAAATGGCAATTTGTCATGTTTTTTCTTTTTTTTTTTCAATATAAAACTTATCGTGTACGGATCAACAGCCGCAAACAGCAGTTCAAGCTAACTTAGAAATGAAGGATTTTAATAATTGCAAATTATATTCAGCAATGGTTGAGATAATTATACTGGAGATCTTGAATTTAAATACTTTTGTTTTTGTAAAACAAATCTAGATTAGTAAGCCTTATCATTTAAATCTCAAGAAAAATGAAAGGCCTATTCATTATTTGTTTGTGGAAATTTTGTAGCCTTAAGATTATAAATGGATCGTTTCAGAACTGTAAAAAGAATAAGCATATAAGCTTGAAAAAGAATTGCAAGTCCAACTATTTAGTGTGTAACTTCAAAATTTAGATTGTGCGAAAGACATACGTTACAATCGCTTTGCATATGAGCTGTCTAGTATATAGTTATTCAAAATATAAAAAATTAGTCGCAAGAAATTTTGTTTATTTCTTTATTTAAACAGTGAATGATTTAAATATTGGTTCTTGGGAAACGTGGAAAGTCTTACTGGTTTAAATTAAAATTCTTCGACAGGAAGTTAAATTATCAAAAACATCAAATATGAGTTTTTTTCCTGTTAATCTCGAAAATTCAATTTTGTTTTCTATACTGTCTCTTCCCGTAACTTTATTCTTTTTGTTTTCGCCATAGTTGTAGTAGAGAAATAGATGAAGAATATTATAGATAGTGGTAGCAGACTGCCACTGTCCTTAACATATTAAAATCATCACCTCCGAATCTAAATATAACTGCTTGCTGAACCGTTTTACAGTGACCAGCGTACATTTGACCTGCTATATGTCTTCTATATTTTTCATTTTTTGTCGGAAAAAATTATTGAATCGCAAAGCCCTATCTGTCATTAAACATCAAATAGAAAAATCCCTTATTTTTCACATATTATGATTATTATTATTGTTATTATTAATAATAATTATTATAATTAATTATTATTACCATTATTAGGAATTGCAAAATGAAAGTTTAAAATCTTTGAGTTTTGAGAATAATCTTCGTTATAATGCCCAAAAAAATTATTCAGTGTATGGCTCTCCAAAATGATATCAGAAGAATTAGTAAATTGATAAGTAATGGCATGTGAAAATATGATAATCCTCAATTTCGGATCACAAAATTTTGCACGATTCATTTTATCATAGTTCTACTATTTAGGATTGTCTAATTGAAATGGTAAAATAGATTTTATGTGAAATATGTTGATTTAAGTAATTTTGCATTTAATTTGACTTGAATTTTTCAGTTAGATAGCATAATTAGGCAATAATTAGTATTTGCCGATGATCATGCATTTAATTTCAGTAAAAATCAAAATAATTTACAAATGTGTGATGGATGGATTGGGCGTTGAATCTTGTTCAAATTCACATTCATCTTCGTTGCTAAGCGGATTGAATCTCATCTCTTCTGTAAATAATGCGGGACATCGATTGTATGAATCATCCAGTAGTTCGGATACATCCGTTTCGCCAACACCATCTAACAGTGATTCTAATCAGCAACGGTTTGCTTTTTTTTGCATATATAGTGTTTATAATTAAAGTCGATCATTTATTCTAAAATAAAAATGATGTATTTTTTTAAATACGAGAACAAAATAAAGTAATACGTGTCTGCTGCTTTGTTAGAGAAAGGATGATATGATTCAGACTATAAATGTTTTGACTATTCAAGCTATTGAAATTATTCTACATTAAAAACTGACCATTGTGAGAGTAGGCAGTCAATAAAAGAAACAAATAAAAATGATGCGTTCGAGGAAAAATGTTATCGTAGCAATGCTGCTGCAAAGAAGACACGAGAAAAACGTCGAATCAGCAGTATGGTAATCATATCTTATTATCGTTATAATTGCCATACAAACATTTTTTGGCAGAAATAAGTGAGCAACAGATACAAAATTGAAGTTACCATGCATTTTATTTGTATCTGCGAAAGGGGAAATATTTGTTATGTAGATAATGGAGCAAAAACTGCTGCAACTAACGAAGGAGAACAATTTGTTGAGAAATCGCTTGAAACAGCATCAGCAACAGCAACAGCAGTACACATCACGTGTTATGTCACATGACACCGTGATCGTGTCTGCGTCGCAGAAGAAGGATACAGTTAGTGCAATTATACCAGCAGTACCACCGGTTACAATAGTCCCGTCGGTTCCAGCTTCTTCAGTAGACAACCTATCTGCCGCACTCACTACACCCTCAAAACTACCGCTAATGTTCCCGCCACATCTGTTTGCTGCTGCCAACTCTCTGCTAGTGACGCCCTCTGCTTCCATGCCTGCAACAATTCTCGCACCTTCCGCAGCCCCTGCAACGTCATCACTCTTAGCTCCATCGAGTGACGGCACATCATCGACAGTCCAGGCAGCAACTGCTGCCACTGCACAGCAGTTTCCAGTTTTACGGATTTGCACGTTGCAAGCAGCACTTCGGCAAGTACAGCAGGTACCTACAGAAGTAAATTATATAAAGTGATCTAATATATAAATATATATGAATATGAATATATGTATATATAGTATAGCAGCTGGTACATATTGCAAATTAAGAGCTTCTTTTCGAATTTTTGGGAAGGTTAATTTTTTTTAGTTGATTTTCTTTCAGAACTACTGTCCTTCTTCCTCTTCAACACCAATTTCCTCCGGTCATAGCGCTTTCCAGCCGTTTCACAGTTCGCGTGACCCAACTAGTTCCACACAGAGCTATAGTCCGGATTCGTCTACAACTGATGCTACACCGTTGGATTATTCAATGCATGATACGAATGTTTTGATGGGTTTCTTTTTATGTTAAATTAGTGACATGATACCGAAGTCAGATATACTTGATAAATTTTTTTTTGCTTTGGTTTGTTCTCATTTTTGCAGAAACTCCTTCTGATTCGTCGCATATTTTGCAATATCGTCGGTTAGAGCGACAGTCAGATCACACGGCAGAAACGGAGACGGAACCACAAGCGTCAATTGATTCTTTGACATCATCGTCATCATCTTCATCTTCCTCGTCATCTGCTTCTGACAAAAATCGAGAAAGTGACGGTGATGATAAACCACATTCGCTACTTGGCTCATTGCTCTCTACCAAACGAACATCACCACTAGTTGCTCAGAGTAGAACGGATACTCATTCTGGTCTTAATAATACTCCACCGAAAGATGTAATCAGAGTGTTTTACTTTTTCGCCTTAACGTTGCCTTATTTACTTCAGCTTTGTATATTTTTGTATTTTTAAATCCAGTTTACCTGGGTAAAAAATAATAATTTCAAAAGCATTACGGACTGACAGTACGATAAAATGGAAATTATTCAAAGTTCTTCGCAATTCACTTACTATTTAGAAAAAAAAATTATTGAATGTATTTCATATCCAGACTTGAAATAAAATTATCTGAAATAACTGCATCTCATTGCAGAATGATTTGAAAAATTGCTTGAGTAGTTTGGCAGTACATTTGAGCACTAGTGTAGCAGCAGGTGCTTCGACTACATCTGGAGTTTCTGGTACAATTTCTGATACTTCGTCACCCAATGCAGGACTCTTAAGCTCGGTGGTAATGTCTATAAAGTCAGCTGATAATTCCAAAAAAGACAGCAGTGAAGGAATGGAATCACTTATTACTATTAATCCTAGCATTGTTAATAATGATGCCAATGATTCGCAACTTCTTCCTGCTGCAAAAAATTCTGCCATCGTTAAAGCTTTACGTTCGCGACCGTCCAGTAAGGTATAAGTTATTTGCAGTGTCAAAATTGGCTGAGATGGGCACTTACTTCCATTATAGTAATTAATCAGTCGTCTGATATCAAGCTAAATTTTTTTTAATATTTAATTAGTAAAATAATTCAGTTTGCTGCTCTCTCTTCTATCTTTGTTACTTTCTGTAATCAGTTATAGCAACAATATATGGATCGACGACGACGTAACAACGAAGCTGCCAAGCGATGTCGGGCCAATCGGCGAGCCCAATTTGAATATCGCAGTAAGCGAGCCCAGCAATTGGAAGCAGAGAATGAAGAACTGCGTAGAGAAATGAGTCGTTTGAAGCAAGAGTTGGAACAATTGAAAGCGTTACATGCTGCCAAAAGTGCTTCTGTCTTGCTAAACTAATACATATACGCTAGCTTATCTTTACAGTATTCAAATTAATTCAAGATGATGCAAGTAAGGAAATTCATATAGACATGTTAGGTTGGTTCGCAGTGAAGTGTAGGTACAGTTTCTTTAGAAATTTCTTAAAATCGCTGTAAGGTATTATTAGATTAGATCTATCCAACTGATTTCCAAAGAAGTTTTTTTGATATGAAGTGGGATGAAAAGCAAGATGTCGAAATCTGGAAGAAATTATCGTGATTTCATGAAAAATACAGATCATACTCTTCATTACCTTCTAGTGCTGCATATCTTTGCAAATGAGATCATAGTATCAAACTCCTTGTTATTTGTATTGTATAAAAAATTTGCCATGCAAAACATCCAACTCCATCTTTAATCTTCAAAGTGAATACAGTTTGTATCACATCATTTCTGCATTTTCTATTATAAATCTAATCTAATGTTCTATTATAAATCTAATGGTCAAGGAGAACCTTTGATCCCTGATTAGCTATAAACTTTGCAATCAAGAAGCTAAAAGTCCCAAATCCATTCTTGTCGACTAAAGGTTTTCCGTTTTTTTAATATGATATATAAGTTTATATGCTTTACCAAATTATACGTCCTTTTGTGACTGTTGACCTCTCCCTCTTAAGCTGCATTTTTATTACACTATGAAATTATACAGAATAAAATCATGTGATTGTCTAGGGTTACACCCAATGACAAAGTTAAAATAATAGCTCTCCAAGATCACTGCAAGTAAGCTGAACACATCTCGATAAATCCTTCATTTTCAAAGATTCATGACATAGTGTCTTACCAAATGTAGGTAGAGATTAGTTTCATTTCTCTTATTGCATTTAGCAAATAGAACGGCATATTTTTATTTATGTGAAATTAGGCAAAATATCTGGACACTATTTAATTGAAGACAATGTGATTCAGATTTGAATGTGAGCCGCAATTAATCTGTTTATACTAGAATAGTATTACACTGAATTTGAAGCTGTTTAGCCAAACTTGGATGAAACAACATAATTTTTCTTTCAAATTTGCTTTTACAGGTTCGAATAAATCGGAACTGAAAAACACAGAATGTTTTACGTATAACTGCAACATAAAATGAAGCTCCATAAAGTTTGAGATGCAGCTTTGCATTTACAGATAAAGCTGAAAGATACATGAAATATACTTACTGAGAAATTAGTTGCAAGTCTTCTGCATTGTTTGTGCTATAAATTAAGAAAATTATTTAGGAAAGCCAAGAAAAATCAAGGAAAATGTTTCTCAAGGAGGTTACATTAATAGAAAAGCTAATTTATTAAAGTCTCAACTTTCGGTTAACATGAATTGCTTGCTGTATTGTTAGTGGATAGATAATGATGCAGTTATTATTTTCATTCATTTAGGATGAATGGTGATTGAAATTTTCACTCAGTAAACGTCATTTTCTTTAATCATAGTTGCAATTAATTAATATTGTCTGTAAGGCCTAATTAAAACTAACTAAAACTTCAAAAAAAGTGTAACATTAGTTAGCTAAAAGGTATAAATATAAAAATTTTGCAAAATTACCGGCGGAATTTTAAACTATTTCTTCTTTTTGATCATTTGAGCCAAAAGTTTGAGTTTCTTACTCTGAAAATCAATTTAGACAGTTTGATTGGAACAGTGATAAAGTTGAATTTGTTATTCGTTTTATCTTCGAATAAGTTGATTTTGATTTTTGTCGACATTATCAATTGATAGTAATTGATGTTTCACATGATTCTAATCATAATAAAATCGGATTTTGCGTAGAAATCAATGATTCAAACAAAATGTCATCATTTTCAAAATAATCTGATGGAAAAAACCAATACTAAATCATATGCAAACGATAAAATTTTATCAATACTTTTTTCCTAAATTTAAATTGGATTTCGTGAAATAGCATGTATTGCTATCATGAATTTTTTTCTGAAAGTTATATCAGTTTAAAATTAGCAGTTCCCTGTTAAAAAATTTTGTAACTTGCTATTGGAAAATTTACCGATGCCTTACGACTTTGAGAATGGCTTTTCGAGGAATTTTGTTTGAAAGAATACGAATTCTGCTTGCCCGAAGTTGTGTCTTTAACTGACGTTGCCGTGACTGTTTTAGTTGTATTCTTTAAACGTAAACTGGTCATAGACGTGGTCACTACATTCCTCTGACCCTGGCTTTTTTGTGTATTAGAAGACTGTTGACCTATTCGGCTAATATCTTTAGCCATTTTTTCCAGATGTTTTACGGCCTGAAAGAGCTAAAATTGATTTGTTTTTCAAATGACGAAAATGAAATCAAACTCAAAAGTCTTGAGGAAAGAATTCTTAAGGACCAAGTTAGTATGTTTCTTTTCATAGTTCACTTTTTGATAAACGATCAGAAAGTTTTTAAATTATTTGCAAGCAAAAAAAGCCCGATAACTTTTGTTCAAAGCACTAATATCACAACATATTTCTTTTAAAAGGCTTTTGCAGCAACGAGAAAATTACAATGATATGAATTACATCAGACATGGACCACCGATTTGCAGGGTTTTGATCCCAACAATGTTCAAGTAACGTTGATATACCGTCAGGTGCTTTAGGTATTTCCATTCTCTGGCCTGTCATAACCTAAAACTTATTTCTATTTTACTGCTCGTGACATGAATTATTTATTCATTTTTTCATTCACTAATTCATTGTGATTAAAAGAGCTTAAATAAGATATAACCATTTTTTTCACTTCTGAATTGGACATCCCTTTGTAAGGTTCCTCCCCATCAGTAAATATTTCACAAATCATTATACTAAACGAAAAAACGTCGGTTTTCAAGCTATAAATGAAAGTTGCAATGGTTTCCGGAGCTGTCCACTTGATTGGAACTTTCTTACAGGTTTTCATTTTATAAATTGTTCCTTCACGTGACATTCCAAAGTCACTAATTTTAGCCTGCAGTGATTTCAGCAAATTAAATAATGCATTTTTTATTTCGAATTGAATCTTTAAACACCATTAATTCAAAAAATAAAAATGAAAAACTTGATAAAATAGATATGTTCATAGCTGCTAGTTAAATTAAAGAAACTTGGGCAGAAAAATAAGCCAGAAATGTTCGATAAATTACAAAAGTTTTAGTGGAATCTTTGTGCAAGCCAGACCACTTTCTCTTTGGTATAAAGAATATTTCGAGCAGCGATATCCCGGTGTATGCATTTTTTTGAATGCAAGTACTGCAAACCATACGCAGCACCGAGGCACATTTTTTCAACCTTTTCCTCATCGGAAACGGTTCCCTTCCGTTGTTTCAAATCTTCTGATAAGCATCCACCTTTGACCTGAAACCACAAAAAATTGCATCGTGAATCTAGAATTAAAACAAACTTAATGCAAACACAAGTATTACTAGTTTATTATGACTTTCAAGAAATGATGAATTACGCACTCATATCAAGAAAAATTCCAAGCCTAGTTGATTTTGTTTTTACTGCTGCTTACTAACTCATCGTATTTCAGTTTATTCTGAATAATATAAACTTATGTGAAGCCTTTCAATTTTAATCATCGCATTTCTTAAAATCTTTTTCATTTCTCTATTTTCTCAACATATTGCTATTATCTTAGTTTGTTCTATGACTTATAATCTCTTAAATCACGCTTTTAAAGTGTTTATTCGCGAAAATTAGAGAAAATGTTAAAAAGAAAGAAAAAACAGACACAATGAGTTCTAAAAAAGTAGCTAGAATTGATTTTTCAACGTCGGCGCTAGTTTTTGTAACGAGAATCTAGCCTAGAAAAAATTTTCTTTTCACCAATTCGATGACAATCATTAGAGGTTCTCGGTCGACAGCAACTCCGTAAATACGAACAATATTTTCATGGCCATAATGACGCATCAAACGTGCTTCGTGCATCATTTCTTTAATTTTCTCCTTTCGGAACGCCATTTGAGCTTCTGTGACTGTTAATTTAGCCTGAAAATACATAAAAATAGTTGAAAGAAATGAATGTTAACTACCAATATACCTCAATAAGTCAATACCACACGGAAATTAATCTTCTTCACAGTACTGCTGATTCTGGAGATGGATCGTGTTCTGGCACTTTCGGTATACTTGTCCTACGCTCAGTTCTACTGTGCTCGTCCCGTCGCTTCGTCCTCGTCGAATGCACGGCACAGATCAAATGTGATCCTTTCGACCATCTTTTTAAGCACTCCCGATCAGATATATGTTTCACATTATCAGATATACTGATCTCCTTCACGTAGCGTTTATAAAAGTTCATTACAACCCCATCCCAAGTCTTCACATACAGAATTATTTTCGTCCTGCACTTCATTTCTCACCCGAGTTTATTAGCCAGTAAATCATACTTTCGCTTCTTCTCCGTAACGACTGCTATCAACAAGTTCTTACCAGTGATACCAACCTCTATCAAGATTACTTCATATTGATTATCTTGGATCATGATAATTGGTCGATCCGCACTTATCTTTATAGCTGTTCTCACTCGTGATCAACTCTGATCTCTACATTCTCATTCGCGACAACCTCCTGAACAGAATGGCTTCGCAAGCGCAGGAATGCTTTCAGACCATACTTCTTGCATAGTCCCAAATGGATGCATCACAAAACCTTATTTTGTCTTTTAGTTTAGTCATGATACACCATTTTTTCACATTACGCTGCCAGATAGTCCATCGTCTTCACACATTCCCTAAAACGTGGAGACATACTTTTCTCTGTTCCAAACATATTTCTATCTTGAAAGTAACAGTATCGTGTTTCATCTTGTGGGGTAATGTTTCTGTATCGTAGTCATATTAATGAATCAGCTGTCGATAAAAGCTTATTCGTCAGCATATTTCATAGTTTTGCATGAAGGATTTTCTTTTTTATCTCGCTATTCAAGAGTGCTTTCTGGGCTGCTAGTAGGTTTTTAACGATTGCATTATCTAAGAGGTTGTATATGGTCTTAAGATAGAGTGCAATAATTGCTAAGTGTCTGATATGAGCTTTTTCTTGCTGCAGAATTGTAATTTTCCTAGTGAATATGAAAGCGATATCAACAAACAACTTATGAAGCTGCAGAAGAACAAGTTCACTTCTTTATTCACTATGAAATCTAAGTCTTAGCTCGTCCTTGGCAAGTACAGTCTCTCTAAATATGCCAGTTAATTATGATTTCCTTATTTATGTAGTAACTGAATGAGCGTGTCATAAGTTTAATAAACTATTACGTTGGGATACTCTGATATCATGAGTGTTCATAATGTTTATTAAACTTATGGCACGCTCATTCATTGCCTTGATAAAGTTTCTACCATTTGGAGCAGTTTGGCTATCGTTTAATTCTGGCCAAAATCTTTGCTCAAAGTCAGTTCGGTGCACTAGTGCTGTTTTTCTATTATTCCAAGGTATTTGTGTACTTGAATTCCTTCCAAAGCTTTATTAAAGCATTAGTGACTGATTTTGGTGGATTAAACTCTAACTCTACTACCTCAAAGAACCGCACGACTTCGCAAAGAAATTGAGATCATTAGCAAATAGTAGATGGTTTGTTATGCGCAATCCTTGATCATTGGGAATCGGCATATTTGAGTACCACACATATTGTGGCTACTTCTCAACAGGTGCGTAGGACATTAATTCCAATAATCCCACGATTAATTCCAGTAGAGCACAAAACGAATAACAAAGGAGAAATGCTATCACCTTGGAAATTCTCTCACTGTGTTTCCTTCTCCATATGATTTCTCTATGGCTTTTCAGTACAACTGCTCATCTGAAGGTCATGCTTCGCAGAAACCTGATCCACGCTAGCATATTGTACCTTTCAATGCAATTAATCAGGTACTGGTGATTAACTGAATCAAATGCTTTTTAACATAATCCTACGTAATGCATTGCTAGTTACCATACTGCATATCGGCAGGTTCAATAGTTCCTGCTCTTTCGTATCTTGAACCTGGCAAAAGTTCGTAGCTGTCTGCAGGTAAACTCCTCGTAGATCAACTCCATGATACGTGTCACACATTTCGTTGTTAACTTATAAAGCTCGAAATATAAATTATTGGCTTGAAGTCGCTGTTTGTGCTTGCAACACCTTTTTGGAATCAGGTGTATGTGGCTTCTTTAAAAGTGGCCTGCTCCTCTCCATCCAGACAAATCTGTCTTATTAATTTGTACAGAATTTTTTCCGTTAATAGACTGCCCCTTGGTCACTTTGTTCACGAAGAAGTGATATTGTTAAGATAATTACTCATTTGCTAAAATAAAAGGCGCCTGCCGCCTTTCATTTTAGCAAATAAGTAATCTAACCGAATCCTGCCATAGATGACTTCGTATTGCGGAACAAATTCTTCCATATATTCATTGTGCTGGATATTATCATTTCTTCCCATCACGAGTTCTACCGTAGCCCATAACACCTTGATTTTGTTAGTCATTACATTGTGGCTAACAGCGTTCCTCGGTTACTTTATAAAACCGTCTTCTAAATAGCTCAAATGCGGCGTTCTGGACTTTAAGAGCATATCCGAATTCACAATTTGCAGTTCTACTTTCGTAAGCCCTCACACGCTGTAAATATGCTTAAAACTTCATGACAGTCACTCTTGAGAGCAAGTATGAGATCCATGCTCCTCATGCACTTCTTGACTTCTTTTTGGTTTTTAGCTTCTAGCGTTTCACAGGCGAAACACTGCTCCATGAGAGTTTTGTAGAAGTTAAACAAGCTTAATTTATTTTCCATGTTTACATTCCATCCCATGGCTTACTCTCCTGCCTTATCATTTTTTTTGCAAACATGGGTGACCGGACCGACCCTACGCAGAATTAGGTTTTTCCTTTAGTTCTTGGAGGATATGAGCAAACACAACGCCCTTACAATAGAGGGAACAAGACAAAGAAACATATTCCTCTCGCCATACTCCCAAAATAGTTAAGAACCTCTTTCAGTACCTTGACTGGTCATTCGCGCTGCCGAATCTAGATTCAGCAGATGAGTGCTTTGAGCGTCGGTACCTGGTTCTAGTACACTGATGTACTGCTCCTTACAGCCTTTACGCAACTTTTATCCTATATTTTTTTCCTATTGGTTTATATTATGATTCCAGAGGTTTCCAATGTTTTCAGCAACAGTCTTCTCTTTCTATCTGGTTATCCCATCCCTCTTCTTAACGTTGCCTTTTAATGGGTTTTCATTCTTCAGACAAAGGATTGCATGATCATTATCATTAAGGTCCATTACTTCTTTACTGCTTCTTAACAGTCGCCTGTGAAATGAATGATTATTTAGATACAGGTTTGCAGCCATTAGATAAATGAACAGATTGCTGAATTTTGCATCGTATTACTACCAATTCCACCGTTCTGATATTCTTGACTGCACATGCCATTGCTATTATTGTAACAGGTTCTGTTGGCACTGCGATCATTTCTTTCCATAACAGCGCCATAATAATGTCTCCATATGTCTTGGTAGCAGATGAAGGTAGAACAAATGTAGGAATAGGGACCAGACATAGCGAAGAAATAATGCATGACTTCCAAAACCAGGCAAAATCTACGATTATTTCAAACTTGAGCTCTCTCTCTCTATATATAGAGAGAGAAAGAGAGAAGTTAGACACAAAGAAGGGCTTAAGTCTGAGATAAGATTAGATTATATATATATATATATATATATGTAAAATCAATTTTTACATATATATATAAAATCAATACTTTTCGATCTGATATTTCTATCTCCAAAGACAAGTTTTCATAGTGAGACAAATTCTCGATCATACATTAGGATAATATCATACTGAACATAATTTGTCAGCTGTAATTTTTTGGGCATACCGACATAATCGAAATTTCAAATGCTAACTATCTTCACAGCACAGGAAATTTTCTTTTTGTTCATTATGACTTCACCAGATCGCACCTCGCCGAACGCACCTGCACCGAGAACTTTGTCTAACTTGATGTCATCATGGCTGAATTCCCATGGCTGACGCTTGATCCCTTTGACGAGCACGCTTTTGTCAAGCTGCATTAAAACTAATATTTAATTCTTTATTTAGTTGGGTGTTTTCAAAAACTAAATTTGTATGAAAATTTTTTCTGCCAGCTTAATTTTTTTTAAGCTTTACAATGATTTCTTAACCTAGAAGTGAAGACAAATTTTTTGACTTCATACTGATAAATATAATTTTTATCATCTTGCAGATTTTCCAGGAATTAACAGAAAAGCAAAGGAATATACAGTGCAAATAAGGTTTTCGGACAGGACTGTTGACAAACTTGACCAGGTGTTAGGCAGATATTATACAAGATTTTTAAGTACCTTCTAAGTATTACAGTAAGTCTTGTACATCTGAATTTTTAATGAAACAGCTGATTTTATCTTATCATTTTTTGAAATATGATATTCACATTTGTTCAACTTGAAATTGCTGCTTGTATACTGTTCAAAAGTAAACTAACATGAGATTATGTTAATTTACTTTGTCAAGCCTTCAAGTGCAAGAATTTAAAATTTTGATGCAACTTTCAGCTCACTGCTATTAATGATAATTGCATGATGGAATAATGTTCCATACAAACAGTCCTTTTTAACAATTGTAATACATATTTAGTTTGTTATGAGAGTTTTTGACTGTAAATTTGAGAAATATTGATTCATACGTCAGGATTAATTGGATGGCCTTTTTTCTTGTAATATTCAATCAAATCAAAGAACGACGTAAATTTAATCGCCTCAATAGCAATCCAAACGATGTTTCCTTTTGGAAGCTTTTGCTTTTTCACAATAACATGACGCACCTGAAGAGAGCAGAAAAATTTATCTCATCAATCATTTTTAGCCAAAAATATTTTGCAATTGATCTCGAGATTCAATCAAAAAAACTTGCTCAAGCATAAATGATAAAGCTTGTCAGCGACATTTTTCTTGACATCCTGCAGCCGTAATGCTCCGAGATGCATTTTGTGAGAATCATCCATTCATTTGTGGTAATTTTTGGCCGAAAATTCACAGCAATATCAGAGTAACATTGTTAGCCAGTAATTTAAGCGAATTTTATCTGATTGAAAAATTGTTTTGTGCGCTAGATTTGCTCTAAACTAACCGATTGTGGTGATTGATCTTTTGAAATACGAACAGATATGATTACTTCTCGTGGATCTGTTGGCCGTGGTTGAGATACACGCACAAGGAAGTCCCCAATCTGTATCAGAATGTTCAGTTCTTATCAACAAAACTGAAAATTTTATTCAAAAATCGGACAATCTTTACATTTAGAATTCAGTAGTTAATTTTCAGTGAACTATCTATACATTATTGTCTTTCATTTTCATATATAATCATTAAAAAAATTTTTCCCTAATTTTTATAAATAAGTAATGTGCAATTACAACATTTATGCAGTCATAAATTTTTGGCAGTGAATCCAATCCATTTCTCTCCAACAGTAAAAACTTTGAATTTAAGTTTTCCCTAACTTATAATCTATGATTATTAGTCACCTCTCTCAAAATTTCATTACAGTCTTCACGTGGTAGCAATCCATGAAAATATTCTTCGCCTTCTAGACCTTTTGGTATATCTTCAACAACAGGTCCTCTCTTACTTGTTGCATCTTAAATCATGTCTAATAAATAACATTCAGAAACTTTGTTCAAAATAAATTAAAAATTTCAAAAACTTTTCACAAATAATTCATTGTAGATATATATTGCTTGCAAATCAATTATATGAGACGAATTAAAAAAAAGAAATATATTGATGTGAACTGCATTCAATTTTGAAGACTAAAAGATCAAATAGATTAGTATAAAATCTTGAAATTTTTCAAAAACACGAAACATAGATTAAAGAGCGTTACTAGCAAAGTTCATTATTTTTCCATTTTGAATCATGAAATGCTGACATAAATTGAATAAATTTCTTTTAAAAACTAATTAAAAAATCTCTATAAAAACTGACCGAATAAGTTTTTAAATGATTTCATTGACATTGCTCTTGGAAGGACAAGAATTTATAGAACAACCGTACTATAACTTTGCTCAAATGATAAAAAACAAAATTTACATTTAGCAACCTTTTTAACAACCAAAGTTAGTCCTAGAATTTGGAATAACTTCAGAATACTCTTGTAATTTACATAATTATAGAAAAGTTTGTAAATTGCAATTAAGAAAGTAATTCATTTTAAAGTTTGAAAAGCTTTAATGGATAAAAGCAGAAAAATTGCTTGAAGACTTTTGGAAATTTGCAGTTTGATCACTTTCTCTTATTGGTTTGTGGTAAAAAGTTTCATCAGCATTGTTAATCAGCTGTTAAATTATTTTATTCCGTTTTACACTTTGATATACCTTTAGTTATTATCGGAATGAAAATCCATATTTAATGAAAAACCCAAGAATATTTTGTTCTATTCCGTTAGTTAGTTAAAGTTCTTGCCACGAAATAAACTGTCATATTTACCGGTGAGAACTGGAAATAATGTGTGTTGGACATAACAGTTCCATAAAACTAAAAAATTTTTGTCTGAAATCGGCACAGCTGCTCATGTGCCGTGTTTATGTACAAGTTAAAAATCCATGAAGGGAATATAATTGAAGAAAGTCTGAACTTCGAAATTTTAGCTGATGAATAAACTGAGTAATAGACATGTATTTTATACAAATTTTTACAGCAAAATATTAAGTGCCCCAAATTTTCAGCCATTGACAGTACAGAAAATATATAACTGCAGTGCCAATATTTATCGAATCCTTCATATTTTATTTCAATTAATGTTGATAAAATTCAATTGCACGTTATTTCAGCTTAATTTTCTGAAGTTTATTTTTTGTCTTCGTGAGTCAACATGGTACCTGCTCTACATGGCAATTTAATGATTATTATTATGAAAAAATATTTTTGATAAAAGTCGAAACCAGAGTATATTATTGGTACGCATATTTTTCATTGTAACATTTGGTATTTATTTGCTTTTTATTAAAAAAGAACTACCCAAATGCATGGTAGTATTTTTGTTCTTACTGATAAGCAAAGTTGAATTTCAATTTTTCACACAAAATTTTTACAAGAATTTACAAGTTTTGTACAAGACGATAAACACGTCGAATGTATCATAATATGATATTACAATGTATTCGTGCCTTTTTTTTCTTCATTTTTTTACCTTTTTTGAAACAAATTTCAACCTTTTATCTTGAATATGATTCAGCACTTTCATATTTTTCTCTTCCACAGAGTACTGTTTCTTGTTCTCGATTATTATCACTGCCAGTTCGACTGTGACTTCGTTGTTCGTCAATTATATGTCGGATTTCCGGTATTCTGAAATAAGTTCTATAAATCTAATAAAATCTTACCTTCATAATATACAAATTTTGTCCATCTTTTTGCAAAAAAAGTATTCTTAAATTAAAGATTTTTTGTTCAGTTTATTTCGACTAAAGTGGTCTCAAAAGTGAAAGTTTCAGGTTAGATTTAATTAAAATGAAATGAACACCCAGTTATCGAGCAATAAAAGCAGAAATCCTTTAATTCCATTATTTTTTTTCTTCAACTGTCTATTTAGCGTTAACTTATATACTTTTATTAAAAACTGACTTTAAAAAATCAATGATAATTTTAAGCACTTTCGAATAATTGTTGATTTAACTCGAAAAATAAATCGAAGCACAGTTTTTTCATTGGTTTAAACTGCTTTTAATTAAAATGTTTTACATCAGACGACAAACTTATTTGCTAACCCTCATAATTCTAAAAAATGAATGAAATTATTCCAAAAGTGCTCTATGCAAAATTTATTTTATAGTTGGCTGCAAAGTAGAACTTTTGTTTAATTACGAAGGTAACATAATACTCCAATTTATTCTTAGTGGGATTCTAAAATTAATTTATTAGTGATTTTTTTATTTTAAAACGCAGGAAGCTAACATATAAATTCTTATGGAAATCGAAAAAATATTTATGTTAGTTTAAACAATATCATAAAATAATCTTTAACTGATCATTTCAGATCTTTATCTGAAAATTACTCGTTATTTAATAACCAAAAGCTGAAATGTTTTAGAAACGGATTCATTTTAACAGGTAGCTAATAAAATAAACAATGAAATCGGGCTGATAACTGAGAAGGGGCAATTAATTTATAATTTTTATTGATAATGTTCGCTTTAGCAATGGAAATATTAACCTGACTGCGTAGATTATTGGATTGGTAATGGATTTAGCCATAATGAGCATCAGTGTCATTAGTGCAAATACATTGACCCAAATACTTTGAACTTGATGTAATGGCATACCCTGCGCTGTTAGTACATAAAGTAATGATGCAGGAAACCAACCTATCAAAAATGTACCAAAAATGAGACCTGACGTAATTATTGTACGACGTTTACGTGATGTTCTCGCGTTTTTTACACAGGTCTAAAAATATATAGTGCATAGCAACATTTTTAACAATAAACAAATGGAAACAACATATGATTTATTTACAAATTATTGTACTCTGATGAATTGCAAAAACGGCATATTGAATAAAAGCACTTGAAGTGAAATGGAAATTTTTACTTTATTATTTATAAAAAAATTTATTTTTTCGAGCATTTTAAATTGTAAACAATCAGCAAACGACTTTAGGTTTACCATAATGTTCTCGAATCAAAGTCCTTCAATTTTGGTTTTGTTTTTTTGAAAAAAAAAACTTTGAAACAGATATTATACTTGAATAAAAGTATACTAACAGTTTAAAAAATTTTCTTAACAAAAAAAAATATATTGTTAAAGGCTGAATTCAAATTTGCTAAATTATGAGTTGAAAGGTATCAATTTCAAAGTCAAACTACAAACTTCCTGAAGTTTTCTCAGTAGTTTCCAATACATAATTCCGGTTACAAAAATAAGAGCGATGATTGAAATTGAAATAATCATGCGGAAGTAAAGTTTGTTGTAAAATTCTACTATTAGACAATTTTTTGTCTGATATCCCTGGTTAGGCCATGCAGAAAAGTAAATTAGCAAAGCAGTCGGTGGTATGGACCACATCAGAATTATAATTAAATATGTTCTCTGTCGACTTAACAGTTTCCGATGATTGAAAGGATATGTTATGGCTACCAAATGATAAACGGCTAATGTTGAGAGGTGAAGAAGTCCTGTCAACAATCCACCTGTACGAAATACCTGAAATTAAAGTTAGTAAGTATAACTACTTTCCTTCATTTGATCTGACGTTAAACAAAGTAAAATAATAAGTAAAACAATATTACACATTTTCTGTAAGTGTATTTAAATACTCAATCCTTGACTGAACAAATGTTATCAAAACGTATCCAGATGCAGCTACCTGTGAGTATATCAATATCGACGTATTTTACAAATAGTTTAACATAAAAAATTGCAAAAATCACTTCACCTTCGATAAGTATGAAAGTTAAATTATCAACAAATATCATGTCTTTGTCGCATGTATCAACAATCTAATCATTCCTTTTGGTATTTCTTAATCAACAATCAGATTTGAACAGATTTACTTCTGATTACTTTTGACAGCTTCCATAACCATTTCACAAATGTGAACTTCTTTTATCTGCTTTATCTCAACCATTTTGGAAACATATTTTTAGAGGAATATTAAAATATGGGATTTTTTCAGGGAACTCCAATTTTGGCGGCAATTTCCGATCATATTTTTAAGAAAATTATTGACTCTCCGTAAAGATTTCTTGAGTTTCAAAGCCTTTTACTTAATTTTACTAGGAAATTTTATCTTTTCTATTTTTAATTTTAGTCCAGTTGTGAAAGGTATCCAAAAGAATTAAACTTAGTAATGCACTTTTTTAGTCGATTTCTTTAAAAGTTACCACACCAAAAATTTTTCATGAGATAAATAAAAATTGGTCTATGGGCAAAATGCTTTAAGAGTTACAGTTTCCAAGTAATATTCAACTATGAAAAGAAATTTCTGCAGAAAAGAAAAGAATCGCTACATACTTATTATTACTATTGTTTTGGTGCATATTGCTCAATTATGGCTATACCACAAATATTATGCAAATAAATATTTTGCTTCAACAAATTTTTTCTGAAGGATGAAAAGAAATGTTGAAACAGCTCAATTCTGTCAAGTAACTGGTGGAAAAAAACGGAAGCAAATTCCTGTAAAATACTAATTACAGTTACATCTAATCATCCACCAGTCACATTTAGCATTTGCTTGATCACATTTTTTTTAACAATTCAAAACTCCGCTGTATGAATCAGTACTTGAAAAGTAAAAAATGAAAGAATAAATGACCTCCAAAGTAAGAGGAAAGCATATTGATGGATAGTTTATACCCAGTACCACCGGCATGTATGAATTGCGAAAAAGTGAAGCCACTACAACGACAGATGTCCAGGTGTCTGAAGCGGCAAGAGAAAAAGTAAGTTCCAGTATTCCGCTGCGTTTCTTGATCTGTAGCCGAGCTAGCAGTACTAATATGTTACAGAAGGCTGCCAGAGCACATAAAACAAATATTACCGGAATGCAAACCATATACAAGGTTATCTGTTGCACAGCCAAATTCATCACTCAGGTAATGCTAAAATTTATAACTGACATTATTTCTACATCTGTCACCATATTTTATGCAAATTGATCAGACTAACTGCATGTTTTTATGTGATTATTCAAGACATATAATTTTCTTTCAAGAAAAATACAAACGAATCATTAAAATTTAAATGTGCACTGTTATGTAATAAATTTAATCTTAAAGTATCAAAAAAATTTCAAAATTTAATTTTTATCCTTCTGAAATGTGAAATAATTTCTAACTTGGAATTCAAAGTTGATAGTAATTGTTTCTATGGAAAACGTTTAAAATACATCGAAAGATGAATCTGTGAAATGAACAACATGAGTAATGTTATGAAATCAGCTCAAAACTGATCATCATACCAACTAAATTTTTCAAAAAAGTATTTGTATTGTTTCCATTATATAGTTTTCTATTCTCTTCTGAAATCTTGTAGAAATATTTGACAAAAGAGTAGCGCAGATAAAATTATTAACAAACCAGAACACAGAGTACAGATGGAAAAGGATAATAGTCTGCTAATAATTAAATAATTGGTTCCTTTGGTGAACAAAAAGAAATTTTATATAAAAAAGAATTGCAATTACACGTTAGTATTCAATCTATTTTTTGAATTGCATTCTAATTTTTCAGACACTTACAAATTTACAACACACAGCTTTTGAACTTCATGAATTCAGAAAACTCACATCTTTACTACAGTGCAATAAAATGTAAAAGCTATAATCAAATATTAGTAAATTTTTTTAGCGATAAAATGAGGAAACTTATAAAATGAAATAAAGATACTTCAGATTTTGAAAGCAGAAAGTTTTGAGAAATTTAGAGCACAGAGTAATGATGATGTAAGAAACTTCATTAATACAAAACACTTTTTCGGAAAAGCGAACTGACTTTGTAGCAAATTAAAAGCTGATTGTAGATAATATTTACTATTTGCTAACTCATGAATGCTGGTACTAAGACGTTCAGCAACCAAGAAAAAATATTTTGATTGATAATCAATTAAGGAAAGTGATCAATTTCAAAACACTGAATATTTGTGAATATGGTGATTTTTATTTTATTGCAAGACTATATTCATATGCACAATTAAGAGATCGCACTTGTAAAATTGATCAAAACATAGTGAAATTATTAGCAACACTAAATAATTTTACTGTTTGAGATAAGTGCGTTATTTTCACAGACATAATTATCATTTCACTAATGAGACAGTCAAATATTTTGTTTTTATATTAAATGAAAGTAATATAATTATGAGTAATTATAACCAAAAAGGGTGTACGTACAATCTGCTCTTTCTTCAAAATATTTGTGAAAAATTTGTGGAAACAAAGACATATAATCCAATAAAAAATTTCATAAGGTTAAAGTTGCATGAGCAAACATGTAACCTCTGGAAATAATGGAAAGTTGATAACTGAAATCATTTCCATCAGTAAAATGTATTTCTCAGTGCTGAATTCCCTCATCCATATTCATTAAGTTAATTTATTTCGACATTTGAATTATAATGTATAGATTTGTATAACTTTATGTTGACAACAAAGAATGAAATCGGAGTTAATAGTCATGTATTTTTGATATAATAATTTTTTTGTTGTTGATTAACTTATACTGTTACACTGATAAATGTTCGTTAGTAAAAACGATTACGTGAAATAAATGTTGACGGAGGTAAGAGACGAAAGAAATGAAGTGGGAAAACTGCAAACATTGCTGATTGTTTGGCTTGTCATTTATAAAAATTATATCTTTTTCATTCATCATGAATTTTGATGCTCAGAGAAAAGAAAATATTATTTCTTTTGAAAAACGGATATCTAACAATAACGATAAGCTTATTAAAATTTTACACAATATAATGGTAAACAATCTATTAGCTCTTAAAATGAAAGAAAATAACTGACATAAAATGAAAAAGGTCATTCTTTCTAAGAACTTAGTTTTATTTTTATGCTCCAAGCTTTCTTTCATTTTCTTTCTTAATCCAGAATCATAAGTCGAAATGCTTTGTTAGATTAACGTTGCTTTTCCGTTGGCTGCACATCATTTTTTGAAATTAAGGTTTGAAATTGTTCTGAGATGAAGAAATAACTTCAATTTCACTTGTATGGTGACAATAAAAATCCAAAAGTAATATACCATCAATAGTGTAAGTATATAATAGAAGCAAAATAAGGCAAAGACGTTTATTTCAACGCATTGATAGTTTGGAAAGTTATATCAGAAGATTCAAAAGCACAGCAGTACCAGACATTGTTTCTAATTTCAATCACATTGCAAGAGGCTAATTTAATATGCTTGGATTAGGAAGCGTTTAACCAATTTAATTATAAATGCTATTAAATTTTGGAAGTAAGAAAACTTACTTTTCCGTAACACAAAGATTTTACATAATTGTTATGCATTTTTCAACGAATAAAACTGAAAATAAAAGTGATTCGAGTTGAAAGAATTGCAAGTAGGATGTAAACTATTTATATAAAGGCTGCAAATTAATTAAAGACTGCTTTTCGATTCTTCGTTTTTATTCCCAAGTTTGTTTTCATTTAGTTTTGCCAAAATGTGTACAATTCAATTTTGTCTGACTAGCTTGTCCTCAGTAATTCTCATTTTTAATACTGGATTAAGGAAGAAAATGGAAGGAAAACAAAACAACGTTAATAGTTGAAAGACTTAGCACAAATGCCAAAGTGAAGTAAACTTTCTTATTTTGCATGACTTACTTAACAGTGCTAGAGTTGACTGTTGTGTTGAAACAATATTAAGTGTAGGATTAACCTATTAAGATGCTACATGGAATAACTTCTGATTATTACTTTGCTGTCATGGAACTGAGAGTATGCACTATGAAACTTAAAAGGAAAAGTACTTGCATGGCTGAAAAGTGTGAATAATGACAAAAAAAAGCAACGAAAATACCAGTAATTGTTATTAAGTCAGATAAAGCCTTCTCACTCATGAAACTATCTAATTTCATTTTCAACAGAACAAAAATATTTGATAACAGAAAACACTACTCTGAGATGAAGCAGTGGAAATATCTGTTCCTTTATTTTGCAATAATGTATATTATATCATCCAGCGTACTTTTAGTAAGAGTGAATAAATTTTATGAAATAAAATTACAGCAGTAACAATCTCCTTATTTTAATTTTACTAATAAATTTTATCGGAAAAAAGTAGCCTTATAGAACTGATTACTTGATTGTAGCTAGTGAAATATCATTGCTGAAAAGTAATGTAACACATTTTTTTATTGAAAAGTTAAGTGCGAAAATAATTCCACATGTGATGACTTGAAATGGGATAGTGACGAACTTCCATAAACGGTAGGCGAAGGAAATCAGAGTATATATCCGATCGCTCAAGAAGACGCTCAAAAGCATCTTATTCGATCAGCGCCGATCCAGAATCAGTAATGTAAAAAAGAAGATTAACCTTGTTAGGATATTTATTTATTGATTTAACATGTGTGTATAAGCTTGTTCGTTTCTTTTAATCAACGCAGGGGAACCGAAGACGAAAATTTTATTAGCATGTATTCATCATGATGATGAGAAGAAATGCCATTGATTTTCAGCACTAAATTTTTCAGATTATTCGCCCTGCGGTCTGCAAAAGGTAACAATCAAGTCCAATGAACCGTAACAATGAACCACATTGAAAGGTAACAATAAACCGCATTTAAAAACTAAAGGCAAATGTAATTTTAGCAACAGCAAGCGTTTAACAAACGTTCATCTTCTTTAACAATTGAAGGATATCAAATTATTTGCATTATTTTTTATTATATTTGAAAATCAAAGATATTACTTGGAAGTTGAATTTAATTGAATGTCAGTTGTTCAACAAATGCACAGCACTATTTGTATGCAAAAAATAAAAACAGAAGTGCGGAAAATTTCGTTTGTCGTTTGTTTAATATCTACGTTATGTATATGTTAAACTTCTGGTTTTCTATAAATAACTTCTGGTTTCCTAAAAATAACTTTTACTACAAAATTTCACTCCTTGTTAACAAGATCATATCACTACAATAATTTTGCAAAAAACCAATATTTTCAGTCATATCTTATAAATATTTTCAGAGGTATTCACAATAAATCTTCATGCTTGCAGCACATCATGCACTTTCATGTATGAAACAATTTATTTGTTTCATGAATTCCTCATTCCAACCTTTGTGGATAATTTAATTTATGCTTCATTCTCCAAGTTAACGAAAACAATCGTTATTGAGAATTCTTGCAGACTGTCTTAATCTGATTACTATTGATTACCGCACTTTTTATAATAGTACTCAAAATCTTAATGATGTTTGCTACATAAATGAGTGAAGCAGACAGATCACAAGAGTCATTAAGCAGTGCTTTCAAATGTACAAAGCAAACTCAGTTCTTCTTGTCCTGTGGATTTTTTGGTTTCAACAACATTTGAAACAAGATTTTAAATGAACCGCTTTTTACTTCAGTTTTCAAACTTATATTTGAAACTCGTTAGTTATCGTATTTAACTGAAGAAGGGAATTTTCTATCATTTCAATTAGGCTAAATATTTTTGTTTGGAACAACTTTTAATTTTAATTCGATGTTTGCGACATCATTTTCAATTGCGCATCTTATTTTGAAGTAAACAGCCCATCTTTTTTGAAGTAATGGTGATTTATATCAATGCCGTAGTTACTAATGATATCACATCACTGTTGATTGCTTCAGATATTCCATATTTCATACATTTGATTTCAAACACAATGCTTAAATTTTTTTATTTTAAATAATGAGATTGATATTCTGTTACAAATCTTCATACTGAATTAGTTAGTGAAAATCTGTTGCTATTCAGATTCAAAAGATCATTTTTGATTATTATTTCGGAGATGTTTGGATTAAATCTGTGGTAAGTACACAAAATATTACACAGAGATTTATCAGAAATTGCGAAGAAAAGATCAAAAATAAAGCGTAAATTCAAAACTGATCATTGTTATAGGATGTTAAGTAAAACGATCTTCTACAAAACACTCAACTATTTCTTTGAAATACTGGAGACATGATATTGGCTTCGTTGTTCTCCAGTCAACTTTTTTGGTTCCATTACACAGTGAAAGGCATGACGGTTCAACATTCCTCAACATTATTCATTTGTATCAAACAATGCAAAAATATGTAAGTGTATGGTTATTATTGATAGTAATTAATTTGAAACTGATAATTTCTTATAAAAATTTAGTCAAAACATACCGATTTGAACAGCAAGAAGTGTGATCTTTTTTTTGTGAAGCGCAATCCCATATTGGACGTACTTTCTTTTTACAAATAAATGAATCCATTAAGACCTAAAATTAAAATTAAAAAAGTTGATTCTGTGAAAAAATAATACGAGATAATTTTCAAGCAGATTTTCTTTTATTTTTGTAATTACAATTACAGTGGCAGTAATTTTTCGAGTTGAAAACTCATACAAACTTTCAAAGCAAAAGTACCATTTAGTAATCATAGTAAAATAATCAAAAGCAATGACAATTCTTTAACTGAAACAAATATGAAAATTACCTGATAAGGCTTAATTTTGTCAAAATTACATAATGATTGAGTGCAGAAATGAGAACCAATCGCTTTTTCGCAACATTCCATGAATTGAAGACTAGCTTCAGCAGCTTTAACAATTTCTGGTCGCACATTATAACAGGTAACTAGTGCAGTATTCAGTGCAGCCAGGCATGCTAGCCCAAATACAAACTGCAGTAAAATGGACATTCCTAAGATCTGTAAGTCATATACAGTGAATTATTTTTCTAAACTTGAGCTGTAAAGTGAGTAGCAAACTTGATTATTTACGATGACAGTCGACTATATTTCATCAATTACGACATTTATTTTATGCTAAATTAGGGGATGACATAAACCATTTACTGGAATACGATTTCAAAACGGTCTCTTCAGAAGAAAATTTACGACTGAAAAATTTACTTCGTAGCAACTTACATATGTGCGTGCTGCTCTTTACTATAAAACTCAGAAAATTAAGCATTTTCCAAATTTATATCGATAAATGATTTTCTTTTACTTTCTCAAAGGTACGCTTTCATTTTTGGTTTAACAAAGATTGAATCCACATTTCTTTAAAAAAATTGTGCTCCTTATATAATTAAAAAATTTTTAATCAATCATAAAAAATTAGAAAATTTCAAAGAAAAACTGCGAGTTTCCCATTCACAACAAATTAGAACCTTTCTCCATTGCATGCAAATAAGCGAACTGTCAGGATAATTGAGGTTTGCAGGAACAACTATGCTTACACTGGATGGGGCGAAATGAAAATGTAATCTAACAAATGCAACTTTCGAACTATTATAAGTAATTCATTCACCTTTGCTCTGTAATTTATGACTTTTTTAATGCTTGCATGTGTAAACATCAGCTTCAAGCCTTCGATCAGTGAACAAAGAGTGAGACGAGCTCTTTACCAAAAGCTTTTTTCCTTTTTGAATTGCTTTAAGATATTTGCAAGGAAAGGTAAGAGTTTTGATTACAACATCTGATGCTTTTTGTTTATTTAACACAGATATGATTTGCAAAGAAATTCTCTGCAACAATGGGAAATTCTTCTCATCTTTTTTGTAATCAATGAAAAAAGTTGAAAATAGTAAGGAAATGAAAATTATTTAAAAAAGTAAATTGGGTGAATTTGCCAAATATAGATCAAAGTTTGCGAAATAGCAATTTTTTGAATTATTGAAAAGTATTAAATTTTGATACTGTCACTTTCAAATCAGATTAATTTCAATTCTTTTAAAAGCAGGTTTCAGGAAGTGAAATCATTATACAGACATCTAAAAAAGTTACTTTGGATACGGCAGAAAACTACCCTGACTAAGTGAAACCTTTTAAATGAAGTGAGTGTCACAATATCACAAGTGAAAGATGAAAATAATTTTATTTTACAGTTTTGTAATGTCATAAAATGGTCTTCAGCGATTCTAGTTTGCATCAAGAGCGTCCAATTTAAGCTTCATTCCATACAGCTGTTTATTTTTTTTGCTTGACAATTTCAGTAAGTGTACTATACCACATCTGGCAAAGTCCACTTTCGAATGGTTCAAATGAATCATCACTCGAGCAATCTGTTCTGTCTTTGAATGTGAGCAGAGCATACACTTTGTTTTATCACAGAACCACTAAGCTTTCATTCACATAATGGCACTTTTTTTATTGCTCTCATCATATGATAACATATTATTTCATATAAGATGATATCATCTTGTAATTGAAGTACCCTTTTAGTTATTTATTAGCACTATCGAATCATGTTATTTTTTATATGAAATGAAATCTGCATTTAGCCATTCATTTTCGGGTATTCCACTTCCGTTGTATAATTTTGTTGCAGTAAGGATTGCGCTTTCAGAGAAAACCGCTTTCACGTCAATTCCTCGAGAGCAATAGTAACACTTGAGATACAAATTAACATAAATTACGTATGGCTATTAGATATCATCTAAACTTTTATCTTTCTTTTTTTGTATTAGTTTCCTTGCATATTTTTCCAATATGTAAGTATCCTCCGAAAAGCACAGCAAAAATCTTAACATACAGGCGATTTCTGCACTACAATTATGGTAATTTTTAAGCAAATACCATAATTTAAAATGCAGGTATGTCTAGTATTTATATTTCTTGGAATTGATTTGTTCGATATATGTCTAGTATTTATATTTCTTGGAATTGATTTGTTTGATATCGTGATGCTTTTCGAATAAAATTCGATTTGACGTTAAAACTGTAATTTTACGTTTTACTACGTAGTGCATTTAATCAAACACAAGTTGGTTACGGAGCAGTGAAATTGTGTATTTTCGCATTAATTTTCGTTTTAATATACAAAATTAAAAGACAAAAAATAAACAGCATTACAAATATGTAAAACGTAAAAGCCTGATTTTATTTGATTCACTATAAAATTGATGACTCATGCATAGAACTTCATCATTAGTTTTAAACTGAAATTAAAATGCACCGAAAAAATGTTGCAAACGATTTCAAGTAAAAACAGAAACAAATTTCTTGTCTTTTGTTTAAAAATTTTTGTGTCGTAGTTGTTCTGATTTTGTGCAGATATAAAGTTATTTGCACTTATAACTGATTTTTCACTGTTCTAGTCTACTTGTTGCGTATCAAGACAAATGATATCATACTAAAAACAGTTCTAACGCAATTTAAAACTCTGATAGTCTTTTGATCGAGTTATCGTTCAAATCAGAGCTTTAATGATTTTTGATTTTGACTTAAGTTATATACTTAACCAAAGTTCTGAAAACAAACTTCATGTTTTATATTATTATGTAATTTTTTCCATTATTCGATAAATTGCTCTAAATTGTAGGTCGTTTGAAGTATTTCTAATAGTACTTTAATTTCTTCTAACAAAATCATAATATTTTGTGGATAAAAATTGCTATTTTCTTTGAACAAATTAAATCATAATTTAGAAAACTAGATGGAGAAACGAGCAAAATAACATAATTCGCAAATAACTTTATTTCTGTAGTTTATAACTGCAATAGAATTACAAGGATTTATATTATGATCACAACGAAGGTGTTTTTGCTTTATTCAATAATATCATAATTATTGAAATAAATTTTGTAGTCACAAACGATGATACGATAATTTCGATGAGTGGAATTTTTCGTTACAATGAAAAATTTTTATTTTTATTTTCGCAACACAGCTGTGCCTTTTATTATTTAAAATATTTGCTTTTAAATAACCATTTTTACAACATTTTCTTAGTAATCAAATATAAAATTTCCTTTTTTAGTGTAAAAAAATCAGAAAAATATATTTTCCTGCTCCAAAAAAAGAATGAAAAACCAAAAAAAATGTCCATTGATTTACTTCTGTCTATTTGTTTTGAATATTTTTAAATTATCGAAAAATCATGGTTTAGCCAGTGAATTTTGATCGAAGTATACTTTGACTTTGAATTTCAATGCTAATTTGTGAAAAAATTTCTTGGGACGTGCTTGTATTGTAGCTAAATAGTAATTAAGCATAAGTAGATATGTAGTATTTATAATGTTGAGTGAATTGGAATGAAATCTAAATACGAAGTTTGATAACTGCTATGATCTATTTTTCTTAAATATTTTTCATGGATTTAAACACAAAGGATGTAATTGCATGAAAGTTTTAATATATTCATTTAGTTTCTTACTTGGCATTAAATGAAACTTCAACTTATAAACATAATTACTAGCTTTATAATTTCAAATTGTTTCCATCGTTGTTTTTATTACACTTATTTTCATCATTTTTATTTGTGCAATATGCGAAATGAGCAAGATTATTTTTTTTTGTCAAATGAAAATATTACATCCATACTTCTCACCTTTGAAGAAAGAAATACAGATCAAATATGTATTTAATTAATCACACAAGACCTACGTTCTTATTTCTATTTATTTTCTGTGATAACTTTTCCGTTCAGAATACAAACTTCGTTTTTCATTTCAAGAAAACAAAAAATGTCAACTCGCATGTGCATTGTGGGTGGTGGTGGCTATTTCGGTCAGCATCTAGCTCAAGAGCTGCAAAAAGAAGGATATCATACAGTGATTTTAGATGTTGATTTTCCTAAAGTACCTGTAGTAAAGCTTGACAAATATCTAACAACAAGGATAAAGGTTACTTGCATTTGGTTCAGCTCTTCAACTATTATAATAATAATACTAATAATAATAATAATAATATTAATAATTATTATTATTCATATTATTCATAACATTATTATTATTGTTATTCATATTATTCATATTATTATTATTTTTATAAACTATAAATTGGTATTAGTATTCATGACTGTTGTCATTATGAACCGTAGGATTTGCTGGTTGATCAGATCAAGTTTGCTTATAGCTTAAACGAAATTGGACACTGAATGTTTCATTTACTGATTCATTTTCAAGGGTTCTGTTATGGATACAGAAAAGCTGGATGAAGCATTGCAGAACTGTGTAAGCTGCTTCCATATTGCCGCATATGGTATGAGTGGTGGCTCTTCTGTAAGTATTTGCTTGCAAGCAGTGATTTTCTCATATAATTCGATAAAGTAAATTTCTCTTTTGATGTTTATCAGAACGATTGTGTTTAGGTTGGAATTTCATGGTATTTATTGGCAATTTATCATTATTTTTCCTAGTAGATTTCTTTACTAAAAATTTTTTTGGTTCATTTAAGTGCAAAATTTTGATTTTCTTTTAAATGCCAAAATACCCTTTAGTTTCCATGTAATAGAGTACTCATACTTTTTTCAATTTTCTTCGTCCTAAAATTAAAACAGTCGTTAACTGCTAGTTAATTGCACTGTAAATATTTATTTCATCCAGATGTTATTATATGGTACCTATTAACTTTGAAACTTAAAGGTCAACTTAATTTTCACATTTCCGATTGATATAATAGTTTTCAATTACAATGTAGTCAAGTTCTTTTGAAAAATATGAAGTTTTGTTTATTTCTAAGTTGAATGAGGAAATGACATATCGTATCAACGTGAAAGGCACCGAACGGGTGCTGGAACGTTGCCGTATTAATAGAGTGCAAAGACTGATATTTGCCAGCTCAGTAGTCGTAATTTTTACCAGTGAAGAACTGATTAATGCTGATGAATTTACGCCTTATCCTAATCCGTCAAAGGTTTATAATTTAAATTGATTGCTTGCCATTTCTTTTAATTTGATTTTAGACTATAAAGTTTACTTTTCGGTGCTATTTTTGTGTTTGAAAATAATTGTAATTTCAAAATTCACTTTTATTTCAATAAAATCATTGAATTAATTTTATATGAGCTATAATTTATCTTTGTAATTGATAATTGATGTTGCTTTTATGCATTTGGCCGATATGATTAAAGATTTGAGATGTTTTAAGTGTAATTTTCATTTCGCATGATTGTGAATTTTAGTTAGCCAAATTAAAGCAAAAATTCACAAGTTTCATTGTTGTGTGTTTATTCGTTATTTTCTGCACTGTGCTGAAACACTATGCTATTTAGTGACAAGCTGTACTAGCTAAAAAATGGATTTTAGACAAAAAATATTCCAGAGCATTTTAGTATTACTCATACTATGCAGCATCCAAAGCAAAAGCTGAAAAATTGGTGCTGGATAACAACTGTGACTCGTTTAGAACCTGTGCTTTAAGATTTCGTGGAATATATGGCCCAGCTGAATCAAGAACAGTGCAACGAGTAGTTGTTAGTTCTTTCCTTTGCCAATCGCTCACAAAAGCATATTTGTTTCAAGTGGAAATTCTAAATTAGAAGGGCAAAAGATAAATACTTTGGTAAAGGTAGATTATATTCATACTTTCTTATCATAATAATAATACTTTACAAAGAAATTCGTTCAGAATGTATGCAAGCTTGGTTTAGCAGTGGCAACCTTTGAAAAATCTCCTAACTGTGTAACGCAATATAGCGGAATAAAGAACAGTGTCATGGTGAGCAAATTTGCGATTTACAAGTCTGAATAGAATCAAATACTGTGAACTGCATAGAACATACATGTTAAATTTTGGTGTAAAATTTAAAAAAATTTTTCATTTCAAAATTTGGAAAATTTTTAACTTGACTTTCTTTCAAATTCAACCAGGAATTACATGGGAAATTTATTTTTTCAAACCGACAGCAGGATTTAAAAGTGAGAACGGAAAAATTTAATTTTTTCTTCTCTAGCTGTGTTTATCTTCTGCATAGTTATCTTCTTAAGGGATTCTGAAAATTTTTTAGAAATGAAAAAATAATTTTTGATTCACTAATTACTCAGTCTCGATTCCAGGCAATGAAACTAGCGGAAAGTGCTTTAAGAAAAGGTAAAGCATGCGGGAATGTGTATCACATTGTTGATGGTGGCCCACCAGTTGGATCTTTCAGTTTCTGGTTTCCACTCATTCAAGGTGAACAGATTTTCACAGTAAACCTATTGATAATACAAACTCGTTTAAACTTAATTTATCTAGTTTTCAACAGTTGAATCTTGCTCCAAATTTCTTATAATTAATCAAAAAAGTTTTTGATTTAGCACTTGGCAAACCACTACCTGTTATGAAGTTACCACGAGCAGCAATGGTATTTCTGGCTATTCTTTTTGAATATCTTTACTGCTACTTTGGCTTAGAACCATTTTTCACCAGGCTTGAGATTAATTTGATGTCGATCACAAATACATATTCAATTAAGAGAGCTTGTATTGATCTTGGTTATCATCCAGTGAGCAATCATGATCTTACCGAGGTAATTCGTTATCATCAAGAAACAAATGATAAGACTGAAGGTAACTCGTCACTTCTGTCAATGTCAACATGCAAAGGAAAATACTTGTTCATTCTATTAATTACTCTCAGCTTCTTACTGCTATTTACTGCACTCATTTTCTGGTTTACGAGTAATCTTTCCTTTTAGAAAAACTCTTTCTTTCTTGCATGTTCTGTCTTTGAAATGACATGGTGGCATTTACTCCTTCTATTCTTCACTTAAAACAATTAGTTATTTCAAGCAAACACTAACAAACAAGTGTGAATGATAATTTATCTGATAAGAAGGGTTTACGCTGCAATATCCAAGTGCTTTTATATCTGCACCATTTTCATTTGGAATATTCATTAAATGACATAAACAGTTTATTAATTGACACTATTATTGACTTAATTATTAATATTTTTTTAGTTGCAAAATACAATTTATTTGATAACTGAAAATGTGACATTTTCCAACATCAATCGTTGACATTTGCTCTAAGATTCCGATTAGATTTTTTTAACAATTATAAACTGAGTACAGGCCACTTCGTTTTTTATTTTCCTACAACTCATTAATAATTGTTAATTATTTCAAAGTTTGATTCCAATATTGCTATCGAAACTGTCCAAAAGCTTGGGAAAGTTTTGCGCACAAGCAGTGAGCAACATTCAGTTCGTTAAAACTGCTCGCACATTTTCTTCTTTTCTACTTGCAAATTTATCATAATTACTGCCTTAATAATGCAAACTTGAAAAGGTTGATAATGACTCCGTCCATCAAAATTGCCACTATTATCTATAAAAAGTTATTCTCATTTCGAAATTTGTTGCAGGAAGCGATAAATTTCAATGAAAAAGTTTGATTTCGCGTGATAATTTCAGCTTAGAACTGGTTGTCATAACTAGTAATGTCAGTTTCAATTTTGCACACAATGATCACTGATAATGTTTAATACTAGACAGTTAATATTATATGGAGGATAGTTTATTCAAGCAAATTGATTTCTTAGTTGTCAAATTGCATATAAATTTTACGGAGGAGTTTTTTTCTCACTCCTTGAAAACAAATGATGAGCAGAAGAAAAATAAAATATGTCAATGATTAAATCGCAGTATTCAGTTGTATTCATGCGTATGAATTTGTAGATTTCATTAATGATCCATTCTGAGAATTTCAAACAAAGTTCGTCGAAAAATATATTTTCGAAAATTACAATTTGATGCCAAACTTTCTTACTGTACACTTTAAACTGGCAAATATTATGTATTTGACAAAAATAATAATACCGATGATATCTGAAAAGTTACAGTGCAACATTTTTATATGCTGAAAGTTAGTTGTCAATGGAGCATAACTTACTGCAATTATTATTGGGTAACTAGCTTATAGGAGTTCGCAAATGACTTGCTGATCAGGTAGACTTTTTTAAATTCAAAGAAATTTTTTTACATAAAACGATCAGTGTGATAACTGAAAAGATTTTCAGTATCTGAAAAAAAATTCAGGTTGTTTAAAAAAACCAACCAATCCGTAGTTGAAAGCACTTAAATAACATTATAAATGAGTGATATGTTGATTCCAAACCACATTACAATGTCATACTTTCAACCAGTTCACCTAATTTGACTACTCGCCTTTTTCGGAATCTATCAGAACCTTCAGTAAGAGTGTTTATATTGCTATCTGGTTTTAACTCAGTCAAAGCTTGGTGTTTGACATTTTCCAACTGAAGCTCCACAAGCTGCAAATCTGCGAAGATTTGAGCATCCCGCTGTCGTATATCAACCTGAAGTCCTTGATAAATTTTAATAATAAATAGAATGTTTAGCTATGAACTGTCACGATGTTTCATTAAATGCTTTTAATAAATTTATGTGAAACATTATCAGGAATAATACTTTATCGGTTGACGAGTTGAAAAGGGTTCCTTTAATATTATAATGAGACATAGAATCAATGGCTAGTTAGACGAAAGTAATTAAGAAAGAATTCCTACCAATTCCCGTTTGAGATGACTGAAAACTTCGTCCCAAGATCTGAAATCACCAAAGAAACTTTTATGACAATAACTGGGACTTCTTGACTTTGACAAATCCGAATTACTTACAACATCATTTCTTAACAATGTTGTCTTCGTCGCTGAAAGGGACGAGTCAGAATGATGACAATTTACCATTGTACTGTTGCCTGCAGAATACAAAACTACCACTAGTTACGTAGCAGAACTAATTCAATACTCAGTTTCAGGAACTAATTTTTTTGCACATAAGGCGCATTTATTCACTGAATTTGTTACTACTATTCCTAATTAAAAAAATGAACTTGAAAAAAGTGGAAGCAAGAAAAAAACGAAAGAAGATAAATTACTGCTCCTGTAAAATGTAAAAATTTGACAAAACCAACGGACATCACTCTACATGAAAGAATTTTTCTTTTGTTATTTCTGTTACACTGGTAATCAAAGAGTAATGTTCAAGAGAAATGACTTTCTATCACATCACCAGACAACTTGCACTTGTAAAATTTTAGTCGTGTGGCGAAAACCAGTCCCATCCTTTCTTATATTTACCAAGACTGATGATTTGCCAAATATTCAGAAGATTAGAAGAACTAATGAAAGCTTGTGAAACCATGTCAATCTGCTCAACCTTTTATTTTTTTTAAAAGTATAAACTATTCATCATAGAATGTGAATTCTTAAGTTTCCCAAATTGTTTTACATACAAAAAAGCTTTGGCTAGTTTTTATCGCACTTAAAAGTAAATTAAAATGAAGCTTTGAAATTTCAAAGCAAAAGCAAATTTAAATATCTCTGCATTTTTTCTTTCCTACATTTCTTTCTGATTGCCGTTCCATTTTTTTCAGTGCACCAAAAGTAAAGTAGTAAAAAAGTAACGTCTCTACCTCTCTAAATGTTACACTGTTCGACAAATTTTTCTGCAACGTAAATTTTGTTAACTTTCTGAATGCGTGAGGAACAAAAATCATAGAAAACTTGACATGGAAGGAATATTGAAGCTGATGAACTTCCTGGTGTCACTGTTCTGATCGGATTGGTTTCTTCAACTTGCAGTGGGTTAGACGATTTCGCTGTGTCGTACACCCTAAAATTATATGTAATCAGACATTTGAGTGAGCAGTAAACGACTTAAATCACAAATTGTTATTAGAAAATAACTCTACCAAATGATATTGTTCCAAGATAAATTGCACTCTAGATGAGTAACACAGGAAATTTCCAAACACTAACTTATTTTTATAACAAATAATATTAGTATCTTCCTTCATATCTTTTTTCTGCGCATGCATGATTATATGAAATTTACTCACTCGTACCACAAATGTAATGATGTATTCGAAAATTCGAATCAAGTGTGGACGAACTTTTTAAAGAGCCTTTTTCGTTACTTTAGCTGGATTTAAAAAACTGTGCCATTGCGATTATTCTGAGTCTATATTTCGCTAAAATTCTTCTGATACGTTAACAAGGGAAGAGGGATGAGATTGTCGCTACCATGACAGCATGATCTGACTATATTTTTCATTTCATAAAATTAAGAGTCGAGTAAAAATATTTACTTTGCTAAGTAAATTAAATGAAGTGAATGAAAGACTAAATACGAAAATATTAGAAAAAAGATACATTTTTTCATTCATATAGCAGTAAATATGAAATTATGAGCATATCAAGTTCATAATTAATGTAGAATTTTTCTTTTTGTTCAAAAAAAGATCACTAAAACTCATTGTTAATAAAGTGAATCATTACATGGAAGGACCATGATAAGATATATGAAAAGACAGACACTGGCAGTTTCCTTAATTGAAACTTATAGAAAGTGAATAATCACTTTAAAATATTCAAATAATACAATGAAAAAAATGGAAACAGCAGAACTGATTTTTACCTTTGATGCATATCTTAGTTTTATTTTCGAGTTTGTTTCTTTTCAGATGATTTAGCGAGTTATAAGATAGAACAGATACTCTCTGTTTACAAAGATTTGAGCTTTTCCGTAGATTCTTTAATCCAGAAAAGCTCTGTGCTTAATGAAATTCAAAGTGTGATTACTGGTCGAGCGATCTGAAATAGATCTGAAAAACGATCTTAAATCTCAAAGTGTGATTTATTAAGAAATAATAATTTTATCTCGCATTTTCGGTTGATGAGTTTCTCTAGTTTTTCCAAGAAATATCTCTCTATTGTAAATCAACAAAATTTTTGACGTTTTTTTAAAAATGCACAGCTTGAAATAATAACAGCACAATATTTCATTCATAAAGATTTTTTGCAGAAAATTATTACCTTGATGATATGATGACGTTATGAACATTTCAATGAATTTTATATGATCATGCTTGGTTACATGCAGCAATATACAGTATTACCCATCTTGCAGAATTGAAAATTGATTTTACTTTTCTTATCGAAAACTAAGAGTAAAAAAACTCTAGGATGTCAAAAGACTTTTTGAAATCTTTCATTCACTATATCGCCAGATTTAAAATAACAGAGATGTATCAGTTTCAGAATATTTCAAAAATTTTGGCTTTTAAGCTGTGAGTGATGCACGTTGAAAAATATTTCTGAAACATTTTTTTTTTGACTTCTAATGAATAATGCTGCAGCACTAAAAGCATATGCACAGAGACAAGCGAAAATTAGACTTTGTTTGACGACTAAACAAAAAATTTATGCAATCAACAAATCTTATAAACTTCAAACGACAATTAACATTAATTTACTACTTTTTTGGTTCAATTAGTTTGTCTTGCAAATAAAATGGTAAGAAGGAAAATGCCGGCCTAGTTGTAAATTTTGTTTTTTTTTGCAACTAATTGCTTTCCTTAATAATTAAAACAGTTGTTTGGTGAGATCTTTCGATGCGTAAGGTTCTATTATCTAATACATCACAGGTGAAGCTTAATGTATGTCGAATGCGAAAGAAATAATTAATGGTCAAAAATTGGCCAAGAAGATGTTCAAAGATTGGCTGCTTTAGTAAATCAAATTAATAGCACATATGGTCATTACCACTCCTTTTCAATCCTATTTATCTAACGACGCAAGCCTTATTTATTCACCTTTGAGCAGTTTCATTTACAGTGCTACAAATCCTTTCAGCATGTTACATTAAGAAAAAAATGCTTGGAATAGTCACTGAGAATCGATTATCTTAACTGGGATATAACTTAAGTAAGACCAATTAACTATACGGGGCATTATTTTCAAGTAAGCACAGGGATAAATATTCAATTTTTGAAAAATGTTTCTCTTCTGAATGCTGTGCTTTCGAGAATTTTTCATTACTAAATTAAAAGCAAACATCCAAATCTGAATCCATTCATTCTTCCTCTTTTGCTGTTGACAACACAATACTTTCAAACTTTCTCAGTGGATAACTTCATTTTTGCACCGACCCACGATGAAATGGAACTCAAAATTTTATCGACTCTGTGCAACAATGATTTATTTAATAGTTTGAGAATTCAAAAACTGATATTTAGTTTTAATCAGTAGTTATGATATAACGACTAGAAATTCCTCCGATTCCACGATTTAATAAACACATATCATAAAGTGAGCGAAAGCAATAGTGCGGATCCATTTGCCGTTATTCTCCGAGTATTATTAAAAAATATCATATTATCACCGTCATTATCCTCATTGTTCCCGCTTTCATAAATCACATCATTGACTTGCGCACTATAAGTACTGGATTACAAATATAAAGATCATTGTTTTTATGTTTACGTTTATGTTTTATTAATTATTATTATTATCATTCATAATTATTATTATTACCATTATTGTCTTAATAATCACTATGCTTATCAAATAAAATGCATTAGTTTGAATGATGCACTTAATGATAGAAATTCGAAATAGGAATAGAACATACTGTTTTTAGATAGGGGTATTCAATTTTAGCAGAAATTATTACATTATGAAAAAAGTGCTGGAAAGCAAACACAATAATTATTTATTGAAAATGAATAGTTTTGTTCGTTCAGTGCTAAAATGAAAACATTTTACTTGTCTTCCGAAGAAATTATCTTTTATTGGCATGAAATGATAAAAAGTGAAGTCATTCTTCATACTTGTAATTAGTATAGAACGTGCATGAGATCATCAAAAAAGGAGTCAAGCAAAGTATTGTACATATAATAGTGCTGACAATACGGAAATATCAAAAGTTTAATAAGAAAATAAACTAATAATCTCACTTCTCAAAAATGTCTCAATGCATTAAAAGACAAAAAATTGTTAACAAATGTTCTTTCATACCAATTTATGCCATCAACTAGATCATGAATGCATTTTAAGTTCTATTTTAAATGTAATTTTCTCATGGTTTAGCATTACTATCAACAGATATATGGTAGCCTTGCAATAATTAGCACAAAGATTATTTTTATATCGTACTTATGAGTTTACTTCATCTAATGACCATCAACTACAAAACTTTGCATAGTATATTACAATTAGATTAAACATTTTTTTTTAATTTCAAGAGTTCTTGTTCAATTTAAATTGTAAACAGTAATAGTTCACTTTTTTTTAAATTCAAATTACTAAAGTATCAAAAGCAAACCGATAAAATAAGATTTTAAGATTTCTACTTATAGTTACTGTAACATCACTTATTATTCCGATGCGGTTCCATCATGTTCATTATTTAATGTAAAATAAGCGTATTTTACGGGAGAGAGAGAAATTTTAGTTCCAATTTGTAATGGTATTCTTATTTTAATGATCTCTTTAACACAGCTCATTTAAAATTTATAAAATATGAAAGTCAAGGCCAAGACTGAAGGATGATTAATTTTCTTCATCTCCTTCAGGAAATATTTGTGAATGCTAATTAGAAATTTAAGCAGTATTTTATTAATTTTATTAAGAGTGCTTATAACTATTTTCCCAGTTTATTTCTACAAAATTCAAATAAAGATGAATTTAATATCAGCAAAACAAGTTCTTTATGTGTTTTTTCAACGAAACAAATCAATTATGAGCTATTTCTTCTTCAGAAATTCTAGTATGCTAAAAGAGACAAAAAATACAAAGCATCTCCTTGGATTTATTGTATGCCTCAGTAAAAAAACTAGGAATAAACTTCGAATCCTTGACTTTGATATTTGTTAGTGAAAGATGGCAAAAAATATTTTCCTTCGCATCAAATGGCTTCTTGTCAAAATTTATCTAATCTAAGTAAGATAATAAATGTAGCATAGAGTCAAAGAGAAAGCTCAATCATGCGACTCTGCAACAGCCATATTATTCAAAAACAAAAATATGAATTTTTAAAATCATTTAATATGTTAAAGTGCGTTGAAAGCAGTGTAATCTAACTTTTTCGGTGTTTGAATACAAATAACAACAGTTATTCAAGAACGACAATCAGTGGAATTAGTGTAATTTTTATTGAGAATGATAAAATTATTTCACGTCTAACAATTCCATTTTCAAATTTCGAGAAAAACGATTATTATTGCACGAATGAATCTGGTAAGTGATATTGATTGTCATTTTTAGCTTATATATAAAATTGTGAAAGCCAAAAAAGGATGAAATCAGTTATGATAAGTACAGATTAACAGAATACAGCGATATTTTTATGTAGTTTTATTGAACTTCGCAATACTGTGAATTAGTTTTTTCTTGAGTCTTTCACTTTTGAAAGCAATTAAAGAATATAGAGAATATAGAGAATTGAGATTGAAAGTGAAAACGGTTCCTTTACGGATATTCAATTTTTTTTAAAAAAAGATTCAAGGACATTCGTGCAGTCAAAAAAGACAAAAAGAAACTGATGAGTAATCAGTAAAGTGAAAAGCTGATTTTGTTTTATGATTTCTATAAATGATTTTGAAGTTTGAAAAGTTCAATAGCTTGAAAATTGCGAAGTGAGCAGAAAATTTCTACATAAAGACAACTTTTACTTCGTTTTCTATCATTAGCAAACTTTTACTGCATGGTTATGAAGTTGAAGAACTGCTGAGAATAACTTAAGATGCTGACTACATTTTGCGAATTTTAAGTAAGGTGTGATAAAGGTTTGTAATGTTTTGGTAAATTCGTAGTTTAAGTACTTACAATGCTGATTCCGCCGCTCAATTTACAGTTAGAATTTTCCCTGCATTCATGTTAAAATCGGCAATTTTAATTAGAAATTCGAGCAAATTTTTACGTCATAATTGACAAAAAGTTTTAAGATCAAAAATTTTCAAAATTTCCTCGCATATATCATAAAAGGATAGCAATCAATATTATAAGCACAAAAGCATGAACTTATCTACATAAATTTATAATTATCTATTTTAAAGTAATACTGCTGTGCAGTTTACTTAATCTTAACTTTGACCAAACTATTTAAAGATTATTTGAAATTCACAATTTTCAGTTTACAGAATTTCGGTTTTTTGCTCAATTTCGAGGCTTTCTCTTTTTAATAAATTTTATTTCGGCATGTAAATGAACATTAACAATTACAAAAAGTAATGCTTCAAAAATTTTTAAATTGCATAAGCAAATGATAGCACAGAAAACATGAAATTTTAAAGATGTTTTTTAAAAATTTTGGAAGTGTCGAACTTCAAAATAGAGTAGGTTGCAGTAGCAGAGCAAACGACATGTTAACAGATGAGGTCAAGGTTATAGAACAGTGGTAGAAATGTTAGGAGTAAAACTTTTGTATGTGACAAAAAAAGCAATGAATGTAAACCCAGTTGAACATTACAAGTCACGGCAGGAAATTAAGCTAAATCAACTTCAGGAAGTCAAAATGAAAGTAGAAAGTTGGTACTATTTTAAATTAGTAATGGATACATTTATAATTTCAATATTTTCTACAGAAAAGTGGTAGATAACATAGTTAAATAATTCAGACTGAAAGAATAATTAGTTATAATCTGAAATAGTGATAATAAACGTAGTAAATCTTGCAAGTCGCTGAAACAATTTTATATAACAATACGAATAATGTTTATTAATGCAATGTCCTTTATAGCATTCATGAAAATTAGCCACAGAAATTTGCTTTTCCTTCCATATTGATTAACAAAAGAAGCAATTTTATCTGAGCCAGCGCTCATTTTTGCTCTTTATTTGACTTTACCATAAATTTATTTGACTTTACTAAAAATTTTTGAGCTTTATTTGACTTTACCACAAATTTTGCTCTTTATTTGACTTTTTACTTTTTCAGAACAAATGCATTATTAAGAATAGTGCAAAAGAAGAAAATAGCTGTTAATATACGTAAATGAATGAAAGTTGAATTTTCTTTTCGTGCACGCTTACCGAATTTACCTAACCAATGAAAAGCTGAAGTGGAAAAAAAATGAAAAGGAAAGGAAATTAAAAAAAGCAAAAAAGACAAATTTTCATTCCACAGGCACATTACACTGAACAATATTGAACAAGTATTGTTGTTTAATTTTTGTAATAGCGCCGATAAACGTGAATTTTATATATAAATATATATAAATATAAATATAAATAAATAAATAAATAAATAAATAAATAAA